>JAJEJO010061303.1:0-48756 GCA_020662805.1 Glaucomys volans | reverse complement strand
TAGCCAATACTCAATATAAGGAAATATCAAATTGTTCAAGAAAAGACATATTCAGATTAGCATATGTGGTTCACAAAATTGTCCACCATATAGGATTTACTCTCCTATACTGTTGATAGAGAAGATTGGGTAGAATATCAGCTTTTCCCAAACCTTATGCAATTTCACACCTTTTGCCTTTATTGTCAACTAGACTTCCTTTTTTGTATATATAGCTCATTTAATTATAAATCAGTGGAATTTCATTTAACATTTTAAGTAATTTATGTTTTGTGCTTATTGACCATTTATATATCTGTCCATTCTTAAATATTAATATCTCAGTTCTTCTCATCCACCTTTGTTCCACCCATCACATGTTTGCAAACTCTCACCCCTTTTTTAAACACTTAGGATTTTTGAGTATTTAGGTTATAGCAAAATTGAGAGGAAGTTACAGAGATTTCTCACATTCTTGCCCTAGTCCCCTCCTACCTTCTCTCTTATCCACCCCTCCCCAACAGTGGTACACTTGGTGCCACCAATAAACTACACTCCCACGTCATTGTTATCCAAAATTCCTGGTTTATATTAGGGATCACTTTGGTGTCCTTTATCATCTGGGTTTGGACAAACCCATAAAGACATAAATCTACCATTATAGCATTGTGCGGATACTTTCATTTTCCTAAACCTCCTCAAAGTTGTTAGGATAATTTGTTCTCCAGTCTTAATTCTTATGGGGATATCAAAGGCAAGGGAGCACTTTTATTTAGGAAACAAATGTCTTAAAGTGTTGAATGTTAATATGTTGAAGATAGTTTGCTTATATACTTTGATTCCAAATTGTTTTAGTGATGTTTCATATTATAGGATATAAAAATTTTACTTTTTTGTTAGTTTTATAGGGCTTCTGTAGCAAATTGCCAGACTGTGTGTTTTAAACAATGGAAATTTGTTTTCTCCCAGTTCTGGAGTCTGCAAGTCCAAGATCAAGTTTTCTTCAGGATCATTTCTCTGAGACTTCTCTCCTTGATGAGCAGGTGATGACTGAGTCCTCACGTGATCTTCCTCTGAGGATGCACAAGTCTGTTCCCAGTTTCCTCTTCTGCTAAGAACTCCAGTCATTGTGAAGTGGAATCCATCTATGACTTCATTTTACATTTGTTACTTCTTTAAATGCTCTGTCTTCATACACCATGTTCTGAATGTTCTTAGGGTCAGGACTCCCAACATTTTGGGTGGGACACATTTCAATCCATAATATACCTTGGAGCACTTGTCTAAGTCTCCTTGATCCAACATTCTATTGTTTGCTGGCACACAACAAATTACTCTGAAAACATCCAAACTATAAAATAATGGAAGTAGAGGGACAGTGATGAAAATCTAAAAGCTGTTGTTTGGATGTGGCTTGTTTTTTCTCTGCTATCTTAGTATATGGAATTTTCTCAATTTTAGTTTTCCCCATTTCTGAAGGTAAATCTTCAATTATCCTTGGTATTTTTTTCTTCCTATTATCTTTTCTTTACCAATTCTGTTTTTTTCTGTGAATGCTAATATTTTTCAGTCTTCTCTCCCCTCTGGTCACAGATTGTGTCTCTGCAGGAGCTAATCATGTGCTGAGAAACTTGCTGTTCTCCTCTTGCACTCCTCTTCCACCACCAGAATGGGCCTGCTCATGGGACATCTCTTTGGTGGATGTGGTGGGTTTAGTGGATTTGGATGGGAGACATGGCATTAGTCCCTGCACATAGGGGCACAAGGAAGAATTTCATCCCTTATGTTGAACTTTCTTGATTGTTTCACTTTATGCTTTTACACAAGCAGTAGGCAGCAAGATTTTCAGTTTTGATCCAATCAGATAATCTCTTTTTAGGTATGTTTTGATTATTGATAACTTTGTATTGAGTAGCTTGGTACACTCTTGGCTTTCTTTATCCTTTTTAAAAGTCTTTTTTCTGTTCCATTGGTAAATTTTTCATTTATCAATTTTTTTCATTTTCAACATTTTAGACAATATAGAGAATATTTCCGTTCTTCTGTTTTAATGATAACTACTCAAATTACATAGTACATAAATACACATGTTATGTAATCATATAAACCCTGTTTTTCTCTATATATTATTATTTCTATATTGATTATTATTTCTTTTTCCCCAGTGTTATTCTACTGCATTTTCTCCTTGCATATCCCACTTTTTCCCTAGCTGATTTACTATCTTTAGAATCATCTCAGTGACTGGTTGGTGGAAACCTACGTACCAGCTATATGTAGGAGAGAAATTTCAGAGTCTACCTAATTAGAAGAAAAGCTATAGTTCCAATTCACAAGTAAGAAAAGCAATAGAAGGAGATCCAAGGTGGCGTACGAGATGGAGGCTGCATTCCTTGTTGCCCCAAAACTTGGGATTCAAACAGAGGAAAATCTGTTTCTCCATGAGGCAGTATTTGCACCTCATCTATCCCCTGCTGCTTACCCCATTTGTCTACCTTAATCACCTACAGTTTGCCAGCATATTGACTACATTTGAGTGCAGATTTCTCACTAACTGCTGCCTATCATCCACCATTTGCCTGTTTGCCTCCTCTGGCCTGCCCATTGTCTACCTTTCACCTACTGTCACCCACTGACCAAAGTTCACCTGCCAATTGTCTGCCAGTAACCTGCAGAGCCCACAGACTGTCAGTGGATTGCCAGCGGCCTGCTGTTGCCTGGGAAGTCCACCATCACAGTACCACAGGTTTGGTTACACGTGGCTGCCACCATTTTGGGAAAGTAGCCAGGAACTTCAGGACCCCCCTGACCAGACTGACAGCACCCCACCTCCAGGGTCACCGGTCTGACTGCCTGCACCCCATACAGACTTGGTGCCCATGCCCTGTGCTGCAACTCCCCATTTGCCAACACATTTGGAAGCCTGTGCAGCCATCTTGGATTATCCTGGAAGTGGAAACTGTTACTAGGTGGAGCAAATCCCATCCTGAGATGTCTGCTGGAGACTGGAAGCTCATTGTCAGTTACCTCTCATACATCAGACTTCTGAAGTCTGGGAGATTTGAATAGTATAAGACTGTTATAGTATAATTTTTTCTCTCCTTTGTGAAAATTCTAAAATTTTTATTTCTTTATTTTTCTTGCTATTTTCTTTTTCCTCAAAGTCTCTTTCTTCCTTTCCTCATGCTAGCAACCAACTTCTTTTGACTACACTTTCACTCTTCCTCTAATCTAGAACTTCCTCATACTCTTTTCTTACACTATTAACAGTTACATCCTACACCCCTCCCCATCCTCTTTGTCCTCCATTAGAAACTGCAGTCCTCACTGCAAATCTGTTGGTTATACTGTAGATAATAATTAAACTCATCCTCTCTGTTTATTACAGCAATATTGTTAATGTCTTCATAGGGGTTATTTGGTTTATGGCTGTATAGTATCTGTACTGGGTGTTGCTAATATTGATCTCCCCACTGAAAGGAGAGGTTTTGGAAAATTACAGGGTCACCATAAGCCTATAGGTTGGAAACTGCAATACCCCAGATCTGCATTGCTAGAGGGGAGGATACATGAACAACATGAATAAACAAGGGAAGAAAGTTTTCCAAAGAAATGAAGATCCTACATTAATAAAATCCAATGAGAGCATGGTAGAAGAAATGCCAGAAAAGGAGTTCAGAATATACATGATTAAAATGATTTATGAAGCTAAGAATGAGATAAGAGAGCAAATGCAGGCAACGACTGATCATTCCAATAAGAAGATGAAAAAGCACCTACAGGAAGCAAGAGATCACCTCAATAAGGACATAGAGATTCTGAGAAAGAACCAAACAGAAATCCTTGAGATGAAGGAAACAATAAACCAAATAAAAAACTCAATGGAAAGCATCACCAACAGACTAGATCACTTGGAAAACAGAACCTCAAACAATGAAGACAGAATATTGAATCTTGAAAATAAAGTTGCCCAAACAGAGAAGATGGTAAGAAATCATGAACAGAACCTCAAAAAACTATGGGATATCATGAAGAGACCAAATTTAAGAATTGTCAGGTTTGAGGAAGGCACAGAGATACAAACCAAAGGAATGAACAACCTAGTCAATGAAATAATATCAGAAAATTCCCCAAATCTGAAGAATAAAATGGAAATTCAACAAGAGGCTTACAGAACACCAAATGCACAAAATTACAGCAGATCCACACCAAGACACATTATAATGAAAATACTTAACATGCAAAATAAAGATAGTATTTTAAATACTGCAGGAGAAAAACATCAGATTACATATAGGGGGAAACCAATACAGGTATCAGCAGATTTCTCAGTCCAGACCCTAAAAGCTAGAAGGGCCTGGAATGATATATTTCAAGCTATTGAACATGGTTGCCAACCAAGAATTTTATATCCAGCAAAATTAACCTTCAGATTTGAAGAATAAATAAAATCCTTCCATGACAAGCAAAAGTTAAAGGAATTTACACATAGAAATTCTGCGCTAGAGAACATTTTTAGCAAGATATTCCATGAGGAAGAAATGAAAAACAACAATGTAAGTCAGCAAAGGGAGGAACTACCCTAAAGGAAAAGCCAAACAAAGGACAAACCAAGTCAAGGTAAAAACCAAAACTAAGCCAAAACGACTGGGAATACAAACCATATCTCAATAACCCTCAACATTAATGGCCTAAACTTGTCAATCAAAAGACATAGACCAGCAGATTGGATTAAAAAGAAAGACCCAACAATATGTTGCCTTCAAGAGACTCATCTCATAAAAAAGAACATCCATAGACTAAAAGCGAAAGGATGGGAAAACACAGACTTCGTAAAAAAGCAGGGTTTTTATATATATATCAGATAAAGCAGACTTCAAGGCAAAGTTAGTCAGAAGGGATAAAGAAGGTCACTTCATACTGCTTAAAGGAACCATAAATCAATAAGACATAAAGATCACAAATATTTATGCCCCAAACAACTGTTCACCCATATACATCAAACAAATCCTTCTCAATTCCAGGAATCAAATAGACCACAACACAATAATTCTGGGTGACTTTAACAAACAACTCTCACCACTGAATAGATCTTCCAAACAGAAACTACACAAAGAAATCATAGAACTCAATGACACAATCAATAACTTGGACTTAACAGACATATATAGAATATTCCATCCATCAATGAGTGAATCTACTTTCTTCTCAGCAGCACATGGGTCCTTCTCTGAAATAGACCATATGTAATGCCACAAAGCAGCCCTTACTAAATGCAAGAAAATAGAACTACAAACTTGTATTCTATTGGATCATAATGGAATGAAGTTAGAAATCAGTGACAAAATAAAAAAACAGAAACTACTCCAACACTTGGAGACTAACATGCTATGGAATGAAGCATGGATAGCAGAAAACATCAGGGAGGAGATAAAAAAATTCTTTGAGGTAAATGAGAATGATGATATAACATATCAAAATCTTTGGGACACTATGAAAGCTGTACTAAGAGGAAAATTCATTGCATTGAGTGCATTCAAGAAAAGAATAGAAAGTCAACAACTAAATGACCTAACCTTACATCTCAAAGCCCTAGAAAAAGAAGAACAGAACAACACCAAAAGTAGTACAAGACAGGAAATAATTAAAATCAGAGCTGAAATCAATGGAATTGAAACAAAAGAAACAATCAAAAAATTGACCAAACAAAAAGTCGGTTCTTTGAAAAAGTAAACAAAATAGATAAACCCTTAGCCAGACTAACAAAGAGAAGGAGAGAGAAAACTCAAATTACTAAAATTTGTGATGAAAAAGGAAATATCACAACAGACACCATTGAAATACAAAGCATAATTAGAAGGTACTTTCAAAATCTATACATGAATAAAATAGAAAATCCTGAAGACATCGACAAATTTCTAGAGTCATATGATCCTCCCAACTGAACCAGGAAGACATACACAGTTTAAAGAGATCAATTTCAAGCAATGAAATAGAAGAAGCCATCAAAAGCCTACCAATCAAGAAAGCCTGGGACCAGACAGATTCTCAGAAGAGCTCTACAAGACCTTCAAAGAACTTATACCAATGCTCCTGAAAGTATTTCATGAAATAGAAAAGGAGGGAACACTTCCAAATTCATTCTATGAAGCTAGTATCACTCTGATACCAAAACCAGACAAAGACACATCTAAGAAAAGAAAACTTTAGACCAATAACTCTGATGAATGTAGATGCAAAAAATCATAAACAAAATTCTGTCAAATCACTTACAAAAACATATTAAGAAGATAGTGCACCATGATCAAGTGAGGTTTATCCCAGAGGTGCAAGGTTGGTTGAACATCCGGAAATCAATAAATGTAATACATCACATCAATAGACTTAAGGTTAAGAATAATATCATTATTTTGATAGATGCTGAGGAAGCATTTGACAAAATACAACACACTTCATGCTCAAAACACTAGAAAAAGCAGGGATGGTAGGAACATACCTAAACATTTTAAAGGCTATTAATGCTAAGCCAATTGCCAACATCATTCTTAATGGAGAAAAACTGAAAGCATTCCCTTTAAAAACTGAAACAAGACAGGGATGCTCACTGTCACTACTTCTATTCAACATTGTGTTTGAAATGCTAGCCAGAGCAATTAGACAGACCACAGAAATTAAAGGAATATAAATAGGAAAAGAAGAACCCAAGCTGTCACTATTTGCTGATGACATGATCCTATATTTAGAGGATCCAAAAAACTCCACCAGGAAACTTTTAAACCTAATTAATGCATTCAGCACAATAACAGGATATAATATAAACACATAAGTCAAATGCATTTATAGACATAAGAAATGAATCATCTGAACGAGAAATGAGGAAAACAACTCGGTTCACATTAGCCTCAAAAAAAAAAAAATTGGGAATCAATCAAACAAAAGAGGTGAAAGACCACTACAATGAAAACTACAGGACATTAAAGAAAGAAATTGAGGAAGACCTTAGAAGATGGAGATCTCCCATGTTTGTGGATAGGCAGAATTAATATAAACAAAATGGCCAGACTTCCAAAGATGTTATACAAATTTAATGCAATTCCAGTAAAAATCCCAATGACATTCCTCATAAAAATAGAGAAAACAATCATGAAATTCATCTGGAAGAATAAAAGATCCAGAATAGCCAAAGAAATTCTGGGAAGAAAAAATGATGCAGGAGGTATCACAGTAGCAGAACTTAAACTCTACTATAAAGCAAAAGTAACAAAAACAGCATGGTATTGGACCCCACATAGACAGGTAGGTCAATGGTACAGAATAGAGGGCACAGAGACAAACCCACGTAAGTACAGGTATCTCATACTAGACAAAGGTGCCAAAAGCATACAATGGAGAAAAGATAGCCTCTTCAACAAATGGTGTTAGCATAACTGGAAATCCATATGCAATAAAATGAAATTAGACCCTTAACTCTCACCCTGTACAAAACAACTCAAAATGGATCAATGATCTAGGAGTTAGACCTGAGACCCTTCACCAAGTAGAAGAAAAGGTAGGCCCGAATCTTCTTCATGTTGGCTTAATGCCAGATTTCCTTATCATGACCCCCAGAGTGCAAGAAATAAAAGGAAGAATCAATAAATGTGATGGAGTCAAACTAAAAACCTTTTTCTCAGCAAAAGAAACAATCAATAATGTGAAAAGAGAGCCTACAGAGTGGGAAAAATATCTTTTCCACACACACTTCAGACAGAGCACTGACCTCTAAAATTTATGAAGAACACAAAAAACATTACACCAAAAATCCAAAGAACCCAATCAATAAATGGGCAAAGGAACTGGGCAGATACTTCACAGAAGATGATAAACAGGTGATCAACAAATATATGAAAAAGGGCTCATCATCTCTAGTAATTAGAGAAATGCAAATTAAAACCATCCTAAGATTTCATCTAACTTCAGTTAGAATGGCTATTATCAGGAATACAAACAATAATAAGTGTTAGCGGCATCTCAGGCTACCTGGGGCCTTGCCGCGACTTCTGGAGAGGTCTGGCCGGGAGCCTCTGGGATCGCTGACTCCAGCGGGGAGTTGGAACTCCTCCGAGCCATTTTGGCAGCTTCCCAGGCAGAGAGGGCCCATCTCCAGCTCCCTGGGGCCTCCTGCAGCGTCTGGAGAGGTCCAGCGTGGAGCCTCTGGGATTGCTGACTCCGGCGGGGAGCTTAGGGCCTTTGGCGCCAGCTTACAGTGTCCCCAGGAGAAAGCAACCACCTGCCACTGCCTGAACCCCCAGCGAGGGGTTCAGGTCAGCCTGGGCTCTCAAGCCCAGTGTCTCCATCACTGAGTACAGTTCTGTGACACCACCCCAACTTGATCTAGTGCCCAGGCCCATACCCAGGCCTGGAGTCTACCACCTTGCTGTATCTAATTGTCTATCAACACTGGGCTGCCTCTGCTCAAGAGCATTGATCATTTCCAACCTGGAGGTAGTGGGAGAGCACGTTTACTGGGTCACCGCTTGATCAAGCACCCCTCAAGAATGAGAGGGGAATATACACGAGCACCATGAGAAAACACGGGAAGAAAGTGTCCCAATCAAACCTAGATGATATATCAAGAGAACCCAAAGACAGCATGGTAGAAGGAATGACAGAAAGGGAGTTCAGAATGTTCATAATTAAAGTGATCCAAGAAGAGAATGATGTGATGAGAGAGCAGATTCAGGCTATGAATAATCAGCTAATAGAGCAATTGCAGGAAGCAAAAAATCACTTCAATAAAGAGATAGAAATTCTGAGAAAAAAACAAACAGAAATTATTGAAGGAAACAAGGAAATGAAGGAAACAATCAACCAAGTTAAAAACTCAATAGAAAGCATAATTAACAGAATAGATCACTTGGAAGACAGAACCTCAGACAATGAAGACAAAATATTTAATCTTGAAAACAAAGTCGAACAAACAGAGAAGATGGTTAGGAATCATGAACGAACCCTCCAAGAAATATGGGACATCATGAAAAGACCAAATTTAAGAGTAATCGGGATTGAGGAAGGCACAGAGATACAAACCAAGGGTATGAATAATCTATTCAAGGAAATATTATCAGAAAATTTCCCTAATATGATGAATGAGATGGAAAATCAATTACAAGAAGCTTACAGGACACCAAATGCACAGAATTACAACAGATACACACCAAGGCACAATATAATGAAAATGCCTAACATACAAAACAAAGATAGAATTTTAAAGGCTGCGAGAGAAAAGCAGCAGATTACCTACAGGAGGAAACCAATACAGATATCAGCAGATTTCTCAGCCCAGACCCTAAAAGCAAGAAGGGCCTGGAACAACATATTTCAAGCTCTGAAAGAAAACGGATGCCAACCAAGAATGTTATACAGAGCAAAACTTACCTTCAGATTTGATGATGAAATAAAATCCTTCCATGATAAACAAAAGCTTAAAGAATTCACAAAGAGAAAGCCTGCCCTACAGAACATTCTCAACAAAATATTCGAAGAGGAAGAAACGAAAAATAACAATCTCAGTCATCATGGGGAGGAACTACCCTAAAGAAAGAGTCCATCAAAGGAGAAACAAAGTTAAGCTAAAAACCCTAAAAAAGCTAAAATGACAGGAAATACAAGTCATATCTCAATAATAACCCTGAATGTAAATGGCCTAACTCATCAATCAAAAGACATAGATGGCAGACTGGATTAAAAAGAAAGACCCAACAATATGCTGCCTTCAAGAGACTCATCTCATAGAAAAACATGCCCACAGACTAAAGGTGAAAGGTTGGGAAAAAGCATACCATGCACATGGACTGAGTAAAAAAGCTGGGGTTTCCATTCTCATTTCAGATAAAGCAGACTTCAAACCAAAGTTAGTCAGAAGGGATAAAGAAGGACATTTCATATTGCTTAAAGGTAGCATAAATCAACAGGACATAACAATCATAAATATTTATGCACCAAACAATGGCGCATCCATGTATGTCAATCAGATCCTTCTCAATTTCAGGAATCAAATAGACCAAAACACAATAATACTCGGAGACTTTAACACTCCTCTCTCACCGTTGGACAGATCTTCCAAACAAAAATTGAATAAAGAAACTATAGGACTCAATGACACAATTGCTAATTTGGACTTAACAGACATATATAGAATATTCCATCCATCAAAAAGCGAATACACTTTCTTCTCAGCAGCTCATGGTTCCTTCTCTAAAATAGACCATATGTTATGCCACAAAGCTACACTTGACAAATACAAAAACATAGAGATACTACCTTGTATACTATCAGATCATAATGGAATGAAATTAGACATCAACGAGAAAGTTAGAAACAGAAACTACTCCAAGACCTGGAGATTAAATATTATGCTATTGAATGATACATGGATAACAGAAGACATTAGGGGGGAAATTAAAAGATTCTTAGGGGTCAACGAGAATAAAGATACAACATATCGAAATCTCTGGGGTACTATGAAAGCAGTGCTAAGAGGAAAGTTCATTGCAGGGAGTGCGTTTAAAAAAAGAATGAAAAGTCAACAAATCAATGACCTCACATTACAGCTCAAAGCCCTAGAAAAAGAGGAAGAGATCATCACCAAAAGTAGTAGAAGACAGGAAATAATCAAAATCAGAGCTGAAATCAATGAAATTGAAACAAAAGAAACAATTCAAAAAATTGACAAAAAAAGTTGGTTTTTTGAAAAAATAAACAAAATTGATAAATCCTTAAACACGCTAACAAAGAGAAGGAGAGAGAAACTCCAAATTACTAAAATTCGTAATGGAAATGGAAATATGACAACAGACACAATTGAAATACAAAACATAATAAGAAGCTACTTTGAAAATTTATACTCCAACAAAATAGAAAACTTGGAAGACATCAACAGGTTCCTAGAGGCATATGAGCCACCCAAACTGAATCTGGAGGAAATACACAACTTAAATAAATCAATTTCAAGCAATGAAATAGAGGAAGTCATCAAAAGCCTACCAACAAAAAAAGTCCGGGACCAGATGGATTCACAGCCGAGTTCTACAAGACCTTCAAAGAAGAGCTCATTCCAATACTCCTCAAAGTATTTCATGAAATAGAGGAGGAGGGAACCCTTCCAAACTCATTCTATGAAGCTAATATCACCCTGATATCAAAACCAGAGAAGGACACATCAGGGAAAGAAAATTTCAGACCCATATCTCTAATGCACATAGATGCAAAAATTCTTAACAGCATTTTAGCAAATCGCATACAAAAGCATATTAAAAAGATAGTGCACCATGATCAAGTGGGTTTCATACTGGGGATGCAAGGTTGGTTCAACATCCGGAAATCAATAAATGTAATTCACCACATCAACAGACTTAAGGTCAAGAGCCACATGATTATTTCAATAGATGCAGAGAAAGCATTTGATAAATCCAGCACCCCTTCAAGCTCAAAACAATAGAAAAAATAGGGATAGTGGGGACATTCCTTAACATTGTAAAGTCTATTTATGCTAAGCCCACAGCGAACATCATTCTAAATGGAGAAAAATTGAAAGCATTCCCCCTGAGAACTGGAACAAGGCAGGGATGCCCTCTTTTGCCACTACTATTCAACATTGTTCTTGAAACTCTAGCCAGAGCAATGAGACAGACCAAAGAAATTAGAGGAATACGAATAGGAAAAGAAGAGATCAAACTATCCCTATTTGCTGATGACATGATTCTCTATCTAGAAGATCTTAAGAATTCCATCAGAAAACTTCTGGAACTCATTAATGAATTCAGCAAAGTAGCAGGATATAAAATTAATGCTCATAAATCTAATGCATTTTTATTCGTAAGTGATGCATCCTCTGAGAGAGAAATTAGGAAAACTACCCCATTCACATTAACCTCAAAAAAAATAAAATACTTGGGAATCAATCTAACAAAAGATGTGAAAGACCTCTACACTGAGAACTACAGAACACTAAAGAAAGAAGTTAAAGAGCATCTGAGAAGATGGAAAGATCTCCCATGTTCTTGGATAGGCAGAATTAATATTGTCAAAATGGCCATACTTCCAAAAATGCTGTACAAATTCAATGCAATTCCAATTAAAATCCCAGTGCTGGACCTCATAGAAATAGAGCAAGTAATCATGAAATTCATTTGGAGGAATAAGAGACCCAGAATTGCTAAAGCAATCCTTAGCAAGAAGAGCGAAGCAGGGGGTTTCACAATACCAGACCTTCAACTATACTAGAGCAATAGTAACAAAAACAGCATGGTATTGGTACCAAAATAGACAGGTAGATCAATGGCACAGAATAGAGGACACAGAGACAAACCCAAATAAATACAGGTATCTCATACTTGACAAAGGAGGCAAAAACATGCAATGGGGAAAGACAGCCTCTTCAACAAATGGTGCTGGGAAAACTGGAAATCCATATGCAGCAAAATGAAACTAAACCCATATCTCTCACCCTGTACAAAACTCAACTCAAAGTGGATCAAGGACCTAGAAATCAGACCAGAGACTCTGCACCTAATAGAAGAGAAAATAGGTCCAAATCTTCATCATGTTGGCCTAGGACCAGATTTCCTTAACATGACTCCCAAAGTGCAAGACATAAAATCACGAATCAATGATTGTAAGAGAGTCAAACTAAAAAACTTCTTCTCAGCAAAGGAAACAATCAGCAATGTGAAGGGGGAGCCTTCAGAGTGGGAGAAAATCTTTGCCACACACACTTCAGACAGAGCACTAATCTCCAGAATCTACCAAGTACTCAAAAATCTTTACACCAAGAACACCAATAACCCAATCAATAAATGGGCCAAGGAAATGAACAGACACTTTACAGAGGAAGATCTACAAGCAATCAACAGATTTATGAAAAAATGTTCAACATCACTCGTTATAAGAGAAATGCAAATCAAAACCACCTTAAGATTTCATCTTACCCCAATTAGAATGTCTTTTATGAAGAACACAGGCAACAATAGGTGTTGGCGAGGATGTGGGGAAAAGGGTACACTCATACATTGCTGTTGGGAGTGCAAGTTGGTGCAGCCACTCTGGAAAGCAGTGTGGAGATTCCTTAGAAAACTTGGAATGGATCCACCATTTGACCCTGCTATCCCACTCCTTGGCCTATACCCAAAGGACTTAAAATCAGATTGCTACAGTGATGCAGCCACATCAATGTTCATAGCTGCTCAATTCACAATAGCTAGATTATGGAATCAACCTAGATGCCCTTCAGTAGATGAATGGATAAAGAAACTGTGGTATATATACACAACGGAATATTACTCAGCCATAAAGAAGAATAAAATTATGGCATTTGTAGGTAAATGGATGATGTTGGAGACTGTTATGCTAAGTGAGATCAGCCAATCCCAAAAATCCAAAGGCCGAATGGTTTCACTGATAAATGAATGATGATGCATAATGTGGGGGGGGAGGTTGGCAAGAATGGAGGAAAGATAGATAGCATAGAGGGAAGGAGGGGTGGTGGCGGGGTGGGTGTTAAAAATAATAACAGAATGTGTGACAGATACCATTGCCCTTGTACATGCATGAACGCACAGATGGTGTGACTCTACTTTGTGTACAACCAGTGAAACAATAGCTTTACTCCATTTGTGTTCAATGATTCAATAAGTAAATTAAAATAAATAAATAAATAAATAAATTATCTGATCCACGTTAAATATATGATCCACACACACACACACACAAAATATGTGTTAACGTGAATGTGGGGAAAATGGTACACTCATACATTGTTTTTGAAGTTGAAAATTGATGTAGCCACTCTGGAAAGCAATATGTAGATTCCTCAGTAAACTTGGAATGGACCCACCATTTGGCCCAGCTATCCCACTTCTCTGTTTATACCCAAAAGACTTAAAGTTAGCACAGTGATGCAGCCACATCAATGTTCATAGCTGCTCAATTCACAATAGCTAGATTGTGGTACCAACCTAGATGCCCTTCAACTGATGAACGGATAAAGAAACTGTGGTATATATACACAGTGGAATATTACCCAGACATAAAGAATAAAACTATCGCATTTGCTGGTAAATGGGTGGAGTTGGAGAATATCATGCTAAGTGAAATAAACTAAGCCCAAGAAAATCAAAGACCAAATGTTTTCTCTGATAAGTGGATGATGATACACAAGGGAGGGGTCGGGGTGGCGGGCGGGGGACAAGAAAAGAATGGAGGAAGTATGGATGGTGTAGAGGAATATGGGATGGGAGGCGGTGGGGGAAGGAAAGATAGTAGACTGAGACAGACAGTACATAGGGTACTATGTGTATGTAAGATTATATGAATAGTGTGAATCCACATTGTGAAGAAAAGATATATTCCCTGCTGTATAATTATATCAAAATGGGTTCTACTGTCATGTATAATTAAAAAGAATCAATAAAAAAACCTGGAAAAAAAAAGGAAAAGCAATAAAAACAGAAACCATCCACACAATCATCAGAACATGAATTCACTCTCTTCCTCCTACAGGCCGTTGTCCCTGGACTTCCCTCTTCCCTGATGCTTTTCACCTCCCTGGCCACATGGACCTTCCTTTTAATTCCTCCTCTTCTCTGTATGTAGAAAAGATGGCCACATGTGAATAAAGAGAAATGCCTTGCACAGTTTACTGCCATGTTATATTTCAAAGCAAATAACCAACACCCTGAGTGTTCATCAACAGGGGAGGGCTGCACAAACTAGACATGTGATGTAAGGCAGCAGCAGAACCTGTCTGTGCTCACTTAATAAGACCTGCAGGTTTATTAATGAGTTCATGAAGCAAGTTACAGGAAGTTATGCACAGCATGTATCATATTGTATCAAGCAAATGCAATAGTACATATTGTCTGTTGTTTCACATATTTCATTCTTGATTTTAAATTGACAGTGGAACATCTAGGAGCTTGACCTGCAGATTGAAAGACAAAGGAAAAGTTGGGGTGATGAGTGGTAGAAGGGCCAGGATTGTAGGGGGATTCAGAGGGGACTTTGGGCCATGTGTAGTGTTTTATGACTTTCAATAATTCCTATATTCATGAATTTTGCATTATGCTAAAACCAATAAAAAGTCACCAAAGCCATCCTAAAGATTTATTCATATTCTTGTCTATCTTTCTCAGAACAAGGCAGGGGAGGGAGGAGGAATGTTCACCTTCTCCAGAAGATTATCTCCAAACATCCCACAGATAAGTGATTCTCCTGTATCTGGGATCATGCACCTTTGCTTTCCCCTCCTCTCAGGGTCCTATGCTTTTACAGATGTGTGTTATTTGGCCTTTTCCAGTAGAATTTAACTAGTGTCTCCTCTCTTTTAAATATACTTTCTTATTATTCGCTCCTAGTAAAATGTGAGTGAATATTTATGGATTTATTTTGAACTAAATTGGAGAAATCAAATGAATAGTATAGGGCAAATACTAACTTATTGAAAATGTAGTATGCAAGCTGGGCATGGTTAAGCAGACCTGTAATCCCAGAGGCTCAGGACACCAAGGCCAAAGGACCTCAAGTTCAAAGCCATCCTCAGCAAGTTAGTGTGAACCTGTCTCAAAATAAAAATTGGTCAAAGTGGATCAAGGACCTACGTGTTTGACCAGAGACACTGTGCCTAATAGAAGAAAAAGTAGACCCAAATCTACATCATCCAACTTCCTTAACAAGACTCCTAAAGCACAAGAAATTAAATGAAGAATCAAGAAATGGGATGGAATCAAACTAAAAACTTCTTCATGGCAAAAGAAACAATCAAGAATGTGAAGGGAGGGCCTAAAGAATGTAGAAAATCTTTGCCACCTACCCCACAGATAGAGCATTAATCTCCAGGCTAGATGAAGAACTCAAAACACTTAACACCAACAAAACAAATAACCCAGTCCACATATGGGCTAAGGAACTGAAAAGCACTTCACAGAAAAAGAAATCTGAATGGTCAACAAATATATGAAAAAATGTTCAACATCTCTAGCAGTTAGAGATTTGCAAATTAAAACTGCACTGACATTTCATCTCACTCCAGTCAGAATGTCAATTATCAAGAGTACAAGTAAGAGTAAATGCTGGCAAGGATGTGGGGAACAATGTACACTCATACATTGCTGGTGGGACTGTAAAGTGGTAGAACCCCTCTGGAAAGCACTATGGAGATTCCTCAGAAAACTTGGAATGGAACCACAATTTGACACAGTTATCCCACTCCTTAGTATATATCCAAAGGACTTAAAATCAGCATTCTACAGTGATGATGCCACATCAATGTTTATAGCAGCTCAATTCACAATAACTAAACTACAGAACCAGCCAAGATGCCCTTCAACAGATGAATGGATAAAGAAAATGTGATATATATACATAAAGGAATATTACTGAGCCATTAGGAGAAATGAAATTATGGCATTTGCTAGTAAATGGATAGAACTGAAACTGTCATGCTAAGTGACATAAGCCAACCCTTCCCAAACCAAAAGCTGAATGTTCTTTGTGATACGCAGATGCTAATTCACAATAAAGGAGGTGGGTAGGAAAGAATAGAAATACTTTGGATTACACCAAGGTGAAATAAATGGAAGGGAGGGGAAATAGGAATAGGAAATATGGTGGAATGAACCAGACATTACTTTCCTATGTTCATGTATGAATACACGACCAATGTAATTCCACATCATGAAGAATGGGAAGTTCTATTCCATATACGTATAATATGTCAAAATGCATTCTACTGTCGTGTATATATGAAAAGAACAAATAAAATTAAAAAGAAGAAAGAAAGACTCAGTGGTTGAGAACCCATGGGTTCAATCCCTAGTACCAAAAAAATAAATAAATAAATAAAAATTAGTGTCCAGTACATTCCATAAAATTTTATCAAAACAATTTTTTGTGGGTTGGCTGGTGTTTGAACTCAGAACATTGTGCCAATTTGCTCTACCTTTCTCCCCACATCCTTGCCAACACCTGCTGTTCCTTGTATTGAAAGCGGTTAATTTTTATTATCATTGAATCTAAGCAGTCGTTTTGTTTTCTGACCATCTGCATTTCCAGCACCAGGGTCCATTCAGTGAGTGGGGCTGGGTTCAGTGACTGCTGAGGACTTACTTGGTTGATCTTCAGTGGCCTATCTTGATGGAATTAATCCACCAGGGGGCACTGCAGACTTCAAGAGGAACAACTTCTGAGGATTTCCAGAGAGGAGACCAGAGAATCTGAACTAGTCACATGATACCAAGGGGGGGCAGGTAGTGTTGGTGTAAGTTCATCTCAGGTCTTCAGCTCTGCCACTCTACATACAATTTCAGAAAGTAGGAGACTGTATCTATATTTATTGGGTCTCTTATATCTGTAAATCCATTGGGAGGATGATTTTCTGAGCAGATATCAGGGAATTGCATTTTCCTTGGCATATGAGGATGGAGGTCTGTTAGAAAATATCTCCAATACCTGGTTTCAATTTTTTGTTTCATTATGGAAATTTCCAAAAAATATGGAGGTAGTAATTATTCCTATACTCTTGATAGCCAATCTTTTTATACATTGTCTTTGAGACTAGAAGGAACAAGAATAAATGCGTGAGAGAAAAAGTTGAAAAATGAAGAAGAAGAAGAAAGGGGAGGGAATATATTGACTTGGCCAGCAATGGTGGCCTGCAGGGTGTGGGGGAAAGTGTTGGACAGCAGAAGGAGAGAGGTAGAGAATAAAACATGGTGGACACCATATGCAGGGCCCCTTTCCTTTAAACCAATGAAACTCTTGCTGGGAATATTTTCAATGCAGATGGAGATCTACATTTTAAGAAATGGCTTTAATTTCTTAATGCTCATTGCATGCTATTGAATAATTTTCCTTGACCAGAATTTTCATATAATTGATATCTGAAATTACCTGTCAACCACATAATGTAAGGGAATGGCCTTACTCTTCCTGTGATTCTTCAAGGCTCTATTTAATCTAGGTGAGACATAGGTTATTCCCTAAAGTGTCATCATCCTTCCTCACATATATTCCCACAAACTTCTCCTACATCAGCTGTTATAAGAAAAACCCCACTTCCACCTTCATTCATTGGAACATCACCCCCTACACACACTGTCCACACACAAAATCAAAAAACACAAACACCTTTATCTTCATTCATCTGAAACATGGCCTCCTCCCTCCTGCACTGTCCTCACACCATTCTGGAGCCACCCCTGCAGTCTCACTGGGACACTGTGGGTGGAGTTCCCTGTTAGGGGGAAGGACAGAGCTCAGATGTGACTGGGGTTCAGTGAGTCAGTGGAACCTGTTGCCTGAAGAGCAAGCTTGTCTGTCCCCAGACCTGACACCTGCAGAGCAGGGAGAAGGCCCCAGCAACCAGGCCAGCAGCCATGCAGAGGAGACTGGGGGCTCTGCTGGGGCTTCTATGGGTGCAGGTTTGCTGTGAGTTGGGTCTAACCCAGATGGAACTGGGGGTGTTCTAGGGCTGATAGTGTGAGGGAGGACAGGAAGAGCTGGCACGAAGCACCTTTCCTGTCCTCCACCCTCAGGGGTGTTTCCTGGGATATTCTATATATTTGTAAACTGCTCATTGATTCCCCAGTGACACAATCTATGTTTGCTCTTCTCTTTCCAAGCAGGGGTGAGAGGGCAGCAGGTGGAGCAGAGTCCTTCAGCCCTGAGTCTCCAGGAAGGAGCCAGCATTGTTCTGATGTGCAATTTTTCTGTGAACATTTACAACGTGCAGTGGTTCCGACAGAATCCTGGGGCCGGCCTCATCCGTCTGTTTTACCTGACTCCAGGGACAAAGCATGAGGGAAGGTTAAAGGGAACAGTGGATTCTAAGGAGCGCTTCAGCACCCTGCACATCTCCACCTCCCAACTGGAAGACTCAGGCACTTACCTCTGTGCAACAAATGCACAGTGCTCCAGAGGACCTGCAGCCTGTCCCCAAACCACTGCTGCACCTGCAGCCACAGCCTCTGCTTTGGAGAGGACTAGCCCAGCAGTGTCTGCACAGCTATGGGTGTCCTGATTGATGTCATAGCACTGTCACCTCTGCTACCAGGAGACTTCTCAGCACCTTCATCCCTCTTGTGTGGGATCCCTCACAGAAACCCTTTCCAGGAAAAATTTCTAATAAGGAATCATTGCAGCAACTGATAAGGATGTCAGAGCCCCAAATGAGCTTAAACAGATCCCCTGTCTGAACTTATAAATAGCACCATGATGAAATTACCATGATGAAAAATGCTTGAAAAATTATAATGGTCAACAATTAAAAAAGAGATGTCTTAGTGTTCCAGCTAATTGCAAATTGTCCAATTTCCAACAAAACAGGAAAATATGATGTGACTTTAGGTATTTTTTGCAGATTTAATGTTTCTATTCAGATTTTTTCACACCTGGAACCTCTGAAAAATATAAATAAAAGTTCTTTCTTGTTTTTGAGTGTCAGGATTATAGAGCAAAAGTGACTTGCTTGAGCTCAAATGGTTACACTCTAGTGAAGGTTGGGTGGAATTTTCACTCAGGAAATCTTATATTGGAGTTTGTTTTCTGAGGTAGCCAATGCAGAAGACTCCAGAATGCAAAAGATGTCAATGAATATATTTCTACAATGTGTTCACATACATCCCTGACCAAAATATCCATTTAATCATTTTCAAGTAGCAGCCTTTCAGGAAATGCTCATTGATGTTGAGTTTTGTTACATGGGAATCCAGTGCTCTTCCTTGCATTTTGAATGAATCTTTTACTCATGATTTTCTAACATCCTTTAGGGTCTGGGAAAGGGAGTAGAAATCTTCCAGCATTATCCCCAAAGAAACTTTTATTTTCTGTAGCCATCTACCAAAACTTCTTATAACCAAACCCAAAGTTTAATCCTGTAATGGATTAATTGCAATGTAAATTGATTCTCATCACTGCAAGCTCTTTGTGTTAATATAGGGATGGTGTAGGAAAGAGCCAGTCCATGCAATAAGACGAGGACACCTGGGCAACTCCAAGTGAAGCTGGGAGCAGGACCAGCTTCCCAGGAATGTGACCTGTACATATTCTCAGGACCTGGCACTCAGAAAGGGTCTGGAGCTTGATAAAAATGTTGTGCTGTTGTTATCTTGAAATTCTTAATAATTTTGTGTTTGAACTTGTGTTTTGTAAGTGAATCTGATAAGAGGATGGAGCATGTGCATGAGTGGAGGAGGCACATGGGCCTTCAGGAAAAACACATGTGACCTGTGGTTCAAGGGCCTAGTGGGCATCCCATGAGCTGAGCAGTTGTCTAGCCCATTCCAAGAGCAGGTGCAAGCTAGTTGCTCCCAGTGTCTGTGTGTGGCAATTAATGTTGCTAGTAAATTTTTCCAAAATGAACGCATATGTGCAGACATTGCAATAAAACATTTTGGAGTGATTAGAATCCTTTGAAAAATTTATAAAGTCTGGTTTTGGAAAATTGATGTCATATAGCAAAGTGATTACATACAGGTTCAGAAATAGGAATGCCTGTTATTATGTTTTCATTTCACTTGATGGAATATTAGAGTTGGTAATATAAATAAATATGAAGTCTATATAACAGCAAGGACAATATTATTAGTAAGTGTTGAATTAAAGCTGAAAACATTAGATTAAAACATATCAGCTGGGCATGGTGGTGCATGCCTGTAATCCCAGTGACTTAGGAGGCTGAGGCAGGAGGATCACGAGTTCAAAGCCAGCCTCAGCAACTTAGGGAGGCCCTAAGTAACTCAGTGAGACCCTGTCTCTAAATAAAATGCAAAATAGGGCTGGGAATGTGGCTCAGTGGTTAAATCCTGAGTTCCAAAAAAAGAAAAACATATCAAATGGTCACTGTTGTAGAAAGATTGTCATGCTAAAAATTTCATGTGTTTTGATCACATAACTCTGTCAAAGTTGTATTAGGTAAAACTAAGATCTTTCAGTGGAAAGGTCTGTGAGGAAACAAACAAAAAAGCAATTGATGAAGTGGAAGCCTTGAGAAATAACTTTTCATTCTCCATTTCTATTCAGCCTGCTGTACTATTATTTGTATGGTGTAATTTAATTTAATTTTTAATTTTTTGTGGTATCTCTGTCTTAACTTCTTTCCATTTCATTGGTGTATTATAATTATACATTAATGGTGGATTTATTGTTATATATTCATTCATGCACACAATATAACTGTATAATTTGGTCACTATCATTCTCTAATATTTTCCCTTTCCCTTTCCTCCTCTCCTTTGGTCACATTCTTCTACTGATGTCTGTTTGACATTCATGAGATCCCCACCCCAACCTTTCTTTCACTTTTTATCTGAAGCTTCCACATATAAGAGAAAACATATGACCCCTGACTTTCTGAATTTGGCTTATTTCACCTCACCTAATGTTCTCAACTTCCATCAATTTTCCTGTAAGTGACATAATTTCATTCACCTTTATGGCTGAATAAAATTTCAGTGCATATATACCATGTTTTATTTATCTTTTCATCCACTGATGAACATGTAGGAGATTCCATAGCTTAGCTCTTGTGAATTGTGAACATGGGTTGCATGTATTGCTGTAGTGCAAGAACTTTAATTCTTTAGGATAAATGCCCAGGAGTAGTATACCTGGGTCACATGTTGGTTTCATCCTTAGTCTTTTGTGGGACTTCTATACTGGTTTCTAAGGTGGTTGTACTAATATGTTTTCCCACCAACAGTGTAAAAGTGTTCCTTCTTCTCCACATACTCTGCAACATTTATTATTG
This sequence comes from Glaucomys volans, assembly GCA_020662805.1. Taxonomy (NCBI): domain Eukaryota; kingdom Metazoa; phylum Chordata; class Mammalia; order Rodentia; family Sciuridae; genus Glaucomys; species Glaucomys volans. The sequence goes on along the minus strand of JAJEJO010061303.1, from coordinate 26,996 downwards.
TTTATATTCTTGATGGTAGGTGTTCTAAGTGGAATGAGATGAAATCTCAGTTAAATTTTGATTTGCATTTCCCTGATTGCTATGGGTATTTTTATTTTTATGTGTTTATTGTCCATTTGCAGTTCTTCTTTTGAGAAGTGCCTGTTTTGTTCATTTGTCCATTTATTAAATAGGCTATTTATTTATTTATTTATTTATTTCTCGGTGTTAAGTTTTTTGAGTTCTTCATATATCATGGATACTAATCCTATGTCAGAAGTGTAGCTAGCAAAGATTTTTTCCCATCTGTAGGTTCTCTTTTTTATTCTTAATTGATTTCTTTTAAATAGATGCAAATTTTAAAATTTGGTGTCATCCCATTTATTAACTCTAGGTTTTATTTCCTAATCTTTAAGAATCCTTTGTGAATGTCATTGTCTGTTCTTATGTGTTGGAGTGTTGACCCTATGTTTTCTTCTAGGAGTTGCATATTTTCTGATTTAATTCCTGGTTTAAGCCATTATGAGGATTTTTTTGGGGGGCGGGGGCGAAGAGGTAAGGATCTAGTCTCATTCTTCTACATATGAATATCCAGTTTTCCAGTCACCATTTGTTACAAAGGCTAACTTTTCTGTAACATATCTTTTTGGCATATCTGTCAAGGATCAGATGACTGTATCTGTGTGATTTTTTCTGTTTCTCTAGTCTTTTCCATTGGTCTGTGTGTCTGTTTTTATGCTGGTACCATGCTGTTTTTGTTACTGTAGTTTTGTAGTATAATTTGAAGTCAGCATTGCTTCTTTTTCCCACTTGGCTACTGTAGATCTCTTATTCTTCCATATAAATTTTAGGACAATTATTTTCCTAAATTCTGGAAATGAATGTCCTTAGTATTTAATGGGGATTGCATTGAATCTGTGTAATGTTTTTGGTAGCATCATTACTCTGACAGTATTTTTTCGGCCACTCCATGAACATGGGAGTTCTTTCCATCTTCTAGTGTCTTGTTCAATTTCTTTTGTTAGAGTTCTGTAGTTTTCACTGTAGGTTCTCTCATCTCTTTGGGTAGATTTATTCCTCAGTATTTTATTTTTGTTGAGGAAATTGTGGAAGGGATTGTTTTCCTGATCAGATATAGGAATTATATGTAAAGACAGTACCCTGATGGAGTAGAATGCTATTTATGTGTGAAGTTTTGAATGAACTAAGTTTTTCTAAGGAAGATAATTTTAAAATTAATGCTCCTTATAATTGAAAATATAGCATTAGGATGCATGACTAAACATTCAGAATTATATACAAATTGTGGAGCCTCTATCAAGTTATCAGATATCCATCAGTTATAGAAAGTAGCTGGGCGTGGTGGTGCATGCCTATAATCCCAGTGGCTCAGGAGGCTGAGGCAGGAGGATCACAAGTTCAAAGGCAGGCTCAGCAAGGGCAAGGTGCTAAGCAACTCAGTGAGACCCTGTCTGTAAATAAAATACAAAATAGGACTGGGGATGTGGCTTAATGGCCCAGTGCCCCTAAGTTCAATCCCAAGTTCCAAAAAGAAAATATCTGTGGAAACATTAAAATTTTGATGTATTAATTATTTTTTAAAATTATAATCAGATTGACAGGAAACTGATTTGTACAAGAAGGTACTACATGTTACAATAATTGATTCCCTAGAAATATCAACCCTAGATTTAATAAAAGTAATTTTTCCAACTAAGTTTTGAAATAATATTGTTCTAGCACATTTTAAGAGCTTCTGTACCTGTTGCATCATTTATCCCAATCAGAAATTACCAAAAATTCAGTTCACAGTTTTGCATTAAGAGTTCTTGATAGCACTTTCAATTATAATCCTTGGAAATGGAGTTACTAAGAGAAGAAATTTTGGAAATCTAACAAAATGAATTGCATAAGCACAATTCGGAAAGTTTTTTTTTCAATTTTGTTGGTTTGGGTCTTCTCTTTCTTACAGCTGATTTGGGTAAGGCTTCATCAATACTGTTTAATTTTTAAAGAAACAACTCATTCTTGCATTGATCCCTCATCTTGTTTTTTATTCTTAATTTCTTGTTATTCTACTTGTAAATCAATCCACTACTCACTGGTTGCTGTTGGAGTGAGATAAAAGCGACAGGCCATCCTCAACACCCAGACCATCTCTAACATCTTTCCAATAAGTAGCAGTATATATTCATTAGCCTTGGAGGGAAGGATGCCAACATCATCAGCATCACTCAAACTTTGTCAGTAAGAATGATCTTTGAAATTGAGACACTAAAGATAACATTGTCCTCCTGCAGCTGACAGTCCCTGAAGGTGGGAGAAAATCGTATTTCTGAATGCCACAACTCAAAAAGGTATCAGTACCCAAGAATAGGGCACATTGTCCAACAAAGGATTGAGAATTCTATTATATGCAGAATGGGTGAGAGAATAGAAGAAGCTTAGAATGGAGAAATGTTATATTTATGGAAACATTTTATGCTGCACCCTCTTCAATTCCCCTCAGTGCTTGACAAGGATTCCACTGTGTTATAAAGATGTTTGCAAGGTCTCATCTCCCTGGGAGTTGGGGGCCACTGTTTCCTCCTGTCTTGTTTAATTTGCCTATGCTTGGGATTAATATTATATTGGATTTCTGGGAATTCTAGGGTCCTAGGGGATTTAGAACACAAGAATCAAACAGCTAATCATACTGGATATAACCAAGAAAGGCCCTTATTCTGGTGTGATAAAAGTATAACATGGAAAGAATGTTATGCTCATTTCCAGCAACTTATACTAAATACACCACAGATGGTGACTACTCCAGATGACCTAGGGCAGAAAAACATGTTGTTCCCACCTTAACTCCAGACAAACAAGGTTGTTAAGGCTAGAGAAATAGTCCCAACAACTCAGACACCATTTGGTCATGCTTATTTGGTTAATGAAAAACCATGGTATCATCCTAGGAAACCAGCTTCAGGTCCCTCAGATTTAGACCCATCCTTTATCTCCCACTGGCAGAATACACCTTGGTTGGCATCAACTGTATTATAATAGAAAATGTACATGGAAACTCATCTCCCCTTTTCAGAATATTTAACATATATGAGGCCCTGGTGTTTGCTTAGTTGCTCTGAACAGCTTTCTTGGGCAAAACAGGCTAATATTACTGGGCAAAAGTAGGAGGTGTAATCTAGCAAGAGCTATTGCTCCTATCAAACTAGTTATTAACCATATAGTGTAAGTTTATATGTTGTTCACAGAAATGGTTTCTTAGTATGATATCTCCAATACTATAGGAAGTAGAACTAGTTAAAGATTATATAGAGGAATACTTAAAAATATTGTGAGGAGCTAATAATATTTGATCCGCTAATACGTTTTGCCTATTGTATTGTAGTTTGCATCAGTTTCCTTTTGTGTGGCCTCAAGATATTGTACTCAAGCTAGAAGTTAACATATAAAAATGGTGTGGAAAAAATAAACTTAGAACTTAGCCTCAGATCACTGAATCTGTGATGCTTTGTTCTCCACCTCACTGACGCCATCCCACTCACCAGAGACCACCACGACCCTTATGCTAGGGCTGGACCCGGCAATTTTATACACACATATATAGATATATATTTATTTATTGAGTTGAAGTTTATCATCACAGGTGTCCTTAAATTTTTTATGGAATGAGATTTGAATGAGGAGTTAGATTTACTCTCTGTGACTTTGGGGGTGCATTGAGGACAAATCAGGGGAAAGAAGTCTTGCCTTCTGAAAATGAGGTCATCTTGGTTTGCCAGAAGCCATTGCCCATGGTTAGTTTTTTTTTGGGGGTTTGTTTCCTATTATTTTATCTTCATAGATTGCATAGGCAATAGGTAGGCTTCCCTAGAAGAGCTTCTTATGGAAGTTTGAGGAAACATCAAGAAATTAAAGTAGAAAAGAGCAGGTAGTTTTGTTTTTTTCTTTTTTTGTCAAATGGAAGTAATCCTGGAAATGTATAGAGCTGAAGTGCTATACCAAAGTTTTGGGGAAATAATTTTGTAGTGAAAATCCTAGTGAAAAATCATTGATCAAGGCAGCAGAAGTCCATCCAAGGAGGATTGGCTCATAGGTTAAGAGGGAATTCCAGATAATAAATAAGACAGTCATTGCATTTATGGACAATAATCCATTTTTAATTTGTTCTAGTTAGTTATATATGGCAGAATGCATTTAGATGCATCATACATAAGTGGAGTATAACTTCTTATTCTTCTGGTTGCACATGATGTAGATTCATAACTATCATTTAATCATGTAGATACATAGGGTAATAATGTCTGATTCATTCTACTATCCTTCTTACCACCATACCCCCTCCCCTCCCCTCTGCCTAATACAAAGTACCTCTATTTTTCCTTAGTGTCCTCCTCCCTGCTTATTGTGAATTAGCATCTGATACCAGAGAAAATATTTGGCCTTTAGTTCTTTGGGATTAGCTTATTTTGCTTAGCATGATATTCTACAGCTCCATTCATTTACCTGCAAATGCCATAATTTCATTCTTCTTTAAGGCTGAGTATATATACAACATTTTCTCTATCCATTCATTTGTTGAAGGGCATCTAGATTGATTCCATAGTTTGGCTATTGTGAATTAAGCTGCTATAAACATTGATGTGGCTGCAGCACTACAGATATGCTGATTTTAAGTTCTTTGGGTATATGCTGAGGAGTGGGATAGCTGGGTGAAATCTCCATTCCAAGTTTTCTGAGGAATCTCCATATTGCTTTCCATACTAGATGCACCAATTTGCAGTCCTACCAGTAATGTATGAGTACCTTTCCCCCACATCCTTGCCAACATTTATTGCTACTTGTACTCTTGACAATTGCCATTCTGACTGGAGTGAGATGAAATCTCAGTGCAGTTTCAATTGGCATATCTCTATCTAATTGCTAGAGATGTTGAACATTTTTCATATGTTTGTTGATTGATTGCATTTCTTCCTCTGTGAAGTGTCTTTTCAGTTTCTAAGTCCATTTGTTGATTGGGTTATTTGTTTCTTTGTTGTTGAGTTTTTTGAGTTCTATGTATATCCTCTAGATTAAATGCTCTATCTCAGGTGCAGGTGGCAAAGATTTTCTCATATTCTGTAGACTCTCTCTTCACCTTATTGATTGTTTCCTTGGCTGTGAAGAAGCTTTTTAGTTTTAATCCATCCTATTTATTGATTCTTGATTGTACTTCTTGCTTTGTAGGAGTCTTGATGAGGAAGTCGGTTCTTAAACCGACATGATGAAGATTCAGGCCTACCTTTTCTTGTGTTAGGCGAAGGGTCTCGGTTCTTGTGCCTAAATCTTTGGTCCACTTTGAGTTGAGTTTTGTGTAGGTTGAGATATAGAGGCTTAATTTCATTGTATTACATATGGATTTCCAATTTTCCCAGAGCCATTTGTTGAAAAGCCTGTATTTTCTCAATGAATGTTTTTGGCACCTTTGTCTAGTATGAGATAACTGTATTTATGTGGGTTTCTCTGTGTCTTCTATTCTGTACCATTGGTCTATGTGTCTGTTTTGGTGCCAGAACCATGTCATTTTTGTTACTATTGCTCTGTAGTATAGTTTAAGGTCTGGTATTGCGATGCCTCCTGCTTAACTTTTCTTGCTAAGGATTGCTGTGGCTAGTCTGGGTCTCTTGTTTTTCCAAATGCATTTCTTGATTGCTTTTTCCATTTCTATGAAGAATGTCATTGGGATTTTAATAGAAATTGCATTAAATCTGTATAGTGCTTTTGGTAGTATGGCCATTTTGACAATATTAATTCTGCCTATTCAGGAGCATGGGAGGTCTTTCCATCTTCTAAGGTCTTCTTCAATTTCTTTCTTTAGCCCAGCCTTAGCAGGGGTTGTGGCACAGCTTGGTGAGGGGAAGGCATCATCAACGAGAATAAAATGACACAGACTCAAAGATCTGAGGCTTAGTTGTAATATTACTGTTTCATGGCTTAGTTCTAAGTAAGTTTCACATCTCAGTTCCTACTTTACTGTTTCACACCCAATTTAACTATTTTCGTTCACCTTGAGTACAATCTCTTGACCTTACATGAAAGGGAAAATGTTGCAAGCTCTGAGTGAATCTTATGAGCATAAGTATAATCAAAATAAGATAACTTCTCCTATTCCTCTAAGAAAAACATCACAAAAAACTTTAATGTTCTGGTTTTTGTCTTACTAGGAAAGATAAGAGTAGAGGCCATGCTCATAAGTTATATAGGTTTTAGCACATCATGGTTTAAAGTTGAGTCAAGAATAACAAACAGCCATATCAATCAAGCACACTTGGCATCTCTCTCAAAGACAACACAGTGCCCTTTGATCTATCTGTTGTAATTAAAGTGGAACTTCTTTTTGTTAATTAGCTAAACAACCTCTAAGAAAAGCACTTCTTATTTCCTAATTATAACTTCTATCTAAAGGAAAGGGAGACCTATATCTAGGGGCTTTAAAGATTATTCTCTAGGGGAAGATTATAGTTTTCCATGTAATCCAGGTGTGGTCCTTGAACTGTGAAAACAGTTTCACTAAGAGGGGGGCACATCCTGGTTTGGGCTAAAGCAGCCGGGCAGTCTGGCTGCATTAAGCTAACTGAGAGCAGTGGACAATAACTCTTGTTGATCTGACCCACGACATTTTTTCTGTTACTTAAAATAGTATTACATATAAAATCAATTAAGGCTTGAGCAGTGTTATTTTTATGTTCCAAATCACTTAATGTCTGACTTTTTAATGAAATCTTTAAATGTAAACATACAATAAGAAATAACACAAAAACAAGAAGGAGCATGCCACATTCACATTTCCCAGAAGATTAGACCATTCAAGAATCTTCATTATTCCCAGTGGAACCGTGTCAAGCACTGAGGGGAGTAGTAGTGGTCGTGGCATTTAGTGTTCTGTAGTTTTCACTGTAGAGGTCTTTCATTTCTTCTGTTAGAGTGATTCCCAAGCATTTTATTCATTTCTTATTGAGAATGGGATAGTTTTTATTGTGAATGGGATAGTTTTCCTAATTTCTCTTTCAGTGGATTCATCACTGCTGTACAGGAATGCAATTGATTTATGGGTATTAATTTTGCATCCTGCTACTTTGCTGAATTTGTTTTATTTTCTAGAAGTTTCTGGTGGAAATTTTTGGATCTTTTAAATATAGAATCATGTCATTGGCTAATAGTAATAGTTTGAGTTCTTCTTTTCCTATTTGTGTCTTTTTAATTTCTATCTTCTGTCTAATTGCTCTGGTTATAATTTCAAGGATTATGTTGAATAGAAGTGGTGAAAGAGGGCTTCCCTATCTTGTTCCAGATTTTAGAGGGAATGCTTTCAATTTTTCTCCTGTTAGAATGTGTTGGCCTTGATTTTAGCATACATAGCTTTTACAGTGCTGCATTATTGGCAGGACTAGTCTTGGAGAAGCAGTGTGTGATATAGTGTGCATTTCCAATATTCAGTGGTCTTCTATCTTACTTTGTTCTTTGGCTTACAAGTTCCTTTGATGAGGAGTTTTTCTCTGTCATAGACAAACCTTGGAGGAATTTTTTGCAGAAAGGGAAAGTATGTAGCATTCCTTCATTTATGAGAGTGAATCATGATGCTACCTTGATTTTGAACATGTCAAATCAGCCCATGGTTTGTATCAACATCAGCAGCATCTACCACTTTCCAATTTATTAACAATGACTCAGTAGTGTACATGCACATCAACACTTATCTCTACTAACTGTGCATTTAATTTGTGCTCTCATACCTACCAGACCTATTGCCACTTTTTATGTGTCTTCCTTCCTCATGGGGGAAGGCAAGGCCATTTTACAAGGGAGTCCAGTAATTAAGGGTGTGACCACAAGGGGGCAGTCTACCCCCAGCTGGTGCAGAACAGGTGGAGGGATCTTGGTAGTGGATTCTGAAGGAACAGGCTTACAGCAGAAGCAGAGACTTTTTCTTATTGGCTGACAATAAGAGAAGCCACTATAATTGTTAGAGGAAAAGAAGCGACAACCTGATAGCATAAGGTGCTCTTCTGACTAGAGATATCAAATCTGTGGTCTAAAGGGAAGAACAATGAAGACACTGATTCATTCTTTATTCATATTCTTGTGGCTACATCTGAGCTGTGAGTTGAGGATTGGGGGATAATAGAGCTTACTACTGGATGTTCTTTTAATGTCCAGGGAGAAGACTGGGTTTATTCAGATCTCCTGAATGTCCTGAAGAACAATAAAATTCTGGAGAGTAATGACCAAACTTCCTGTTTTTCTTTTTCTTTCTCCAGATGTGAGTCGAGGAGAGAAGGTGGAGCAGAGCCCTACTACCCTGAGTGTCTGGGAGGGAGACAGTGCTGTTATCAACTGTACTTATTCAGACAGTGGTTCCGTCTACTTCGCTTGGTATAAGCAAGAGGCTGGGAAAGCTCTCCAGAACATTATAGACATTCGTTCAAATAAGGAGATGAATCAAATCCAAAGACTCATTGTTGTGTTGGATAAGAGAGCCAAACACTTCTCTCTGAACATTACAGCCACTCAGTTTGGAGACTCAGCTGTCTACTTCTGTGGAGCCAGTGCACGGTGGTTCCCAGACACCTGTAGCCTGTACTCAAACCTGCCACTGGGCTGAGCCTCACTCACTTTCCTTACCATAAACTTTCCAGAATAGCATTTGCATTTTTCTTGCAAGCAGCAAACAGCATATTAGCATATAATAAGAAAGTTAGGTACATTATGACCCAGGTGCTTAATAATTTTATCTAAATTTTGCTTAACATTTTTCCTAGCATTTTTGTGTATATTTGCAGTGTAAAACATGATGTTTTGATGTACATATGTATAGTGAAAATTGGACTGATGAATGAGGAGATGCATAGGGAAGGAATGGGGGAAGAAATCTCCAACTCCAAGTATGTCCACATGATTAGCAATCCTAAATCTGTGCTTAATGATTCTTAGTGGAGTGAATCAGACATTATTACCTCATGTACATGTATGTCTGCATGACTGATATGATCCTGCAATATGTTTAATCAGACAAATGAGAGAACACACTCCATTTATGTATGATCTCTGAAAATGTATAAATGCATTCTACTGTCACATACAACTAATTAGAAAAAATAAAATTAAAAATTTTTAAAAAAGAAAGGAAAAAACTGTTTTCCTTGAAATCTGGACATTGAAGAGTTTACACTTGCAGTTCAGATTCCTCTCATATAAATAACCCTTGTGATCAATATCATAATCCATGTTATTGTGGCCTTTGACTCCTTAGATATTACATTAGTTATTTTTCCTGTTAGAAAACATTACATGCAGAACCCAGAAAATTCATGTGATAAAAAATGTGAACTTAATAATTTTGTAGACAATCTGTTTTCAATATTTGTTCAAAGAATACAGAGAAGTACATATGAAGGATGAACAAGTCTAGATATATAATATACAGTATAAGGCATATAGTTAATTATGCTGTACTAGGGATTTCAGTCAAATAAACAGATTCAACTGTTTTGTCAAATACAAGAAGTTACTATGGAAGAGAATAGATACATAATTTTCTTCACTATATAATCCTTATGCTATATATAGTCATTCTAGAAACATCCTATTTTAAAACCCCAATTATATAATATGTATTTTGATGAAATCTATGTCCATATTTCCATGCTTTTCTTCCTTGATAAAATTTCATTTCATAAAGATATTTAAATTTATTTAACATTTAATTTTTGCTTCTTCATTTCTTGCATATATATAAAATTATATATATGTATATGTATAGATACATATATATTAACCCTCACTTAACTCTTACTAGTGGGTTACGGAAGGAATTTGGTTTATGATTCATAGATGTCTTGGTATAATGATATCTTCATGTCTAGACTGAATTAAATATATCACATTTTTAGTTTAAAAATTATGTCCTTTAATCATGACAGTAAATCAAAGAAAGTGAAGAAGCTGTATAAAAAAGAAATTTCTGAAGTTTCTGACTTCTTGTGAAAGATAGGTTAATTTTAAGAGCTCCCATATTAAGGATGGATACAGCTGGCCATTGGTATGGTGAGGAGGATCCCTCTTGGCTCAGTTATGGATGTCCTTTATGAGCTAATCGGCCTGTTCTTGTGGTCTTTAGAATAAATGAGATTTAAAAAATCTGAACAGGAGTGGGTGATGTCGTGGCCCTTCTTTAAACTGGCTGCCCTTTCTCCTTCAATATTATTACCAGCTCCTGTCCTGGAGAAGAAAATTGACTTGTTATTAGTCCATTACCCCCAGGGCTGATAATGGAGTGAGAGGAAAGCATGGCTTACATTTTATTGCTAAGTTTCATGGTTATGAGAGGCAGTATGCTATCATTCGCACAATGAACTATCTTACTAAGGTGACAATTTATCCAAAAGGATGAAAGGATTAAAACACACACACACACACACACACACACACACACACACACACACCCCTCAAACCACAGCATGCAGAATCAGTCATCTCAGATCCAGACATTTTCAAGCTTTGGACCCTCAACATGGTTGTGTGTGTTTTCCTTTAGCTTCTGTAACAAACTTGGTGGCTTATGCTAACAGAAGTGTTTTCTCTCTGTCTTAGTTCTGGAGGCCTGAAGTTGAAATCAGTTTCTCTGGGCTGGAATCGAGGTGTCAGTGGGGCTGCACCCATCCAGAGGCTGTAGAGAGAATCAGCTCCTGGTCTCTCCCAGATCTGATGGCCACCAGCATTTCTGGGCTTGTGGCTGCCTCTCCAGTGTCTGCCTTCCCAGTCACCCTGGCTTCTCTATCCCATTGTCAAATCTCCCTCTCACAAGCACACACAAGGTTACTTTCAGATTTCATAAAATCTAGTATACTCTCTAGTTAAAGATCTCAGGATTTTAAATTAAACATAGATTAACTGGCATTCAGGGGTCAGGAGCTAATTAGTTTTGGTGGTGTTATTTTGCCTCCCACAGTGGGTTTGGCTGGGGCTTTTAATCCACATTGAAGAAATAATGTTATGTATTAGACTGAGTCCAGTCACAAAAATACAGAATATAAGCACTTTATTTTCCTGGTGTTTTAAATATTGTTTCTTAAATTATCATATAGAAGAACTAACTTTTTAGTGTATGGTTCAATTTGTGAACACTGATTTCCATTGCATGATAAAGATCTGTTGTAACCCCTGCACAATCATGACAGGGATCAGTGTAGTCATCTCAGAAACTCTTGTCTCTCCTATTGAATTACACCTTCCCATCCCTAAGTCCAGGCAAACTAATGTGTTCTTTTCTATATTTGACTTTGCAGAATATTCTTTGAATTGAACCATATAATTTAAAGCTCTGAAGAAATCTGAGTCTTGGATAGAGGAAGCAAATGCTATTGTGCACACATAAGACCTCCATCTCTACACCAACCTCAGTTGTTCCTACTCCTGAATGTTTTAATCTTTATGTCATTATATTTAGAAAATCATCATTTCAAGTGTTTCTATTTCTATGGTGATCTGATTTCTGTTTTTACTAAAAAAGAAAAAAAAAAACCCACCACAATGACAATTGATAAAAGAGAGTTTCAGTTTAGTGTTATGTCGGTTCAAACAATCAGGGTGAGACACTCTCTCTATATAATGTAAATTCTATTTTTGGGGGGAGGAGAGAGTACTGGGGATTAAACTCAACCACTGAGCCACATCCTCAGGCTATCCTATATTTATTTAGAGACAGGGTCTCATTGAGTAGCTTAGCACCTTGCTGTTCCTGAGGTTGAGTTTGAACTTGTGATCCTCCTGCCACAGCCTCTCAAGGGGCTGCATTTATAGGTGTGCACCACTGCACCTGACTGCACCAACGCTATCTTGATTATCAGTGGATACATTTCTAACATTTCAAGTCCAATTTTATTGATCAAAAGTCATTTAATTTGTGTTCTTGAGGCTGGGTTATAAGTTGGATTTTTCCAGAGATAGCATTGAATGAAATATCCAACAATTCTTTAGGTTTGATTTCCTACTAATGATTTTGTAGTAATAAATAAATAAAGCCTGTACCTAATGAAGTTATTTTACTAGTAAGAGAACAAAATAGTATAAATTGGAAATATGTTATATTCTACCATTATGGTGAGAGAATAGTACTTAATTCTAAAAAGTTAAGGATTGGACAGGAGATATCACATCCAGAGAATCTGTTCTGACATCTCAGAGGTAATATCCATGTTGTTCCAGGGCTTGTGTGTTTCAAGGACCTTGGGTCAGTGCTCATCTGATGAGATTGTTTGCTTGTGGACATTCTCTGCAGAATCTTAGTTAAGATCTTTAATGGGAGTTACTTTTTAATTCTGATTATTTTAGGATGAATAATGCCATACTAGTTGTTAGATGCACCTAGGATCAGTTCCTTATACTTTATTTGTTCAACTGGTAGTAAATAATGCTTGGTCATTTCTATGAGGTTCAAAGGCATGTTTCTCTTGTTTGCTTCAGCAGGCCATCTAGGTTTAGGCCACATAAAGGCTTATTAATGAGAGGCCAGGAAAACCAAATAGTGGTGTGCTGATGAGGATACTACTGATTCATGAATGTACTTATCTAGTTCAGTTTGTAAAAGCATGGAATCTGTATAATTGGGGAATTACATGTACTCACTGGGACTAGTTCATAGCACGACAACATATGACTTCCTGTGAGAAGGAACAGCAGGGCCATGAGAACTTAGGTTAACAATGCATTACACAGGATGGGGGTGCTCAAGCATGTCTAATGCAGTAATTAATTTCACCTGATTTTTTATTTTTCTTTGTGGTACTTGGGGTAGAACTCAGGGCTTCACATATGCTAGGCAGCTGCTGTAATACTGAGATATATCCCAGCATAATTCAGTATTTAATTTGATTTTGGACATTTCATTTGGTTCCAAATTTCCAGAGGATAGGGAGGTGATGAAAAACGTGAAATTTCTGAGTGAAGACGAAGCCTTGCCCGGCTGTCCTGAAAACATGCTTCAAGTGAATGGAATGAACACAGGCAGGGAACACAAAATGAAATTGAGCTTTGTTTGTCAGGGTGCTGTGGCTTTCTGACAGGAGCCTGCTTCGACTCAAGTAGAAAATAGAACACTTACTACTACATGTGCCTGACTTGCACAGGTATTGCTCTATTAAATTCTTTTGGAGATGTTCAGATGGCTCCACAGGACTATATTCCTGTTAAAGTTCTATCTTTGCAGTATTTATGGAACTGTTTTGGTTCCAGGAAAGGCATGAACTGGCCACATCCTCTGCTATGCTGAGAAAATTTCCCTATAACTGTTCATTGAATGTTCAGCCAACCTGTCCCCACTGTGATGTGTTGTCTCTGGGGACTCAAGCAAGCATTCACTAGAGATCAGTTGGCTCATTCAGGGGGTCTTTCTGCCTTTGGTAATATCTCCTCCTCATTGATCAAAGAAATGTGTCTTTTGCAGTGTTTCTATGCAAACTTGGGAACTAAGTTTTCTGCTTCTGAGATGAAATTGTGGAGCTTTCCCATGGATTTTTCTTTATGTTGTATACAAGATCCTTGCATACGGAGTGTAGCCAGAAAGGTGTGTTTAGTTTAGCATGATCATCTGCTCAAGTACCACCCCTCCCCTACTTCTGTGGTGAGTCTGATAGTGTGGGACTTTGTCTTCATGACAAAATTTCTATGATTTGCATAAGGACATCAAATATTTCAGGTATTTAGTGTCTCTTTTCAATGGTGGTATTGGATTAATAGGCTTAAGAAACCTGATGGTCTCTAGAGTCCTGGCAGTTTTTAGCTACATTGAAAGCTGCTGACATCACTGTGTATATTTTTTGTTTTCACCTTTCTCAGAGGGATCCAGAAGTTCAGCAATCTGAATTAATTTTCCTTCTATTTGAAGACTAGATATATATTGGAATCTGGTATTATCCTTGTTCATTTTTTTATGATAAGATGTTGAAATCAAATTTAATTCAAAATTTGGCATGAGTGTGTCAAAATATCTTTTCAAGACATGGACACCCTTTGAATAACTGAAATACAATCATGATATTTCTGTGAATGAGCACTTAATGGATTTAAACATTATGAGAAGAATTTCATAGTATCTCTTTAATTATTTAGTCAACTTCCTGGTAGCAAAATGTTCCATGTCAGTAGAGAGCAGAACAGGTGTACTGTTTGTGGCATAATCAGATTTAGTGTGATTTCAGTGGTAGATCTGAGGTCTCCTTGGTGAGACTGTCAGCCAGCATGCAGAGAAGTTTAAAATGACACATGCCAACTGCCTGCACCAGGAAGCCTCTGCTTCCTGTTCTGGTGCAGCAGCAGCTGGTAGCACAGGAGTTCCTCCCTCACCCTGTCAGGCTCCCCTCCCAGTGAGTGCTCTGAAATCCAAGAAGAAAAGATGCTTTTCATCCAGAGGAAGATCACCAGAATGGTGCTGTCCAGGCTGCTGAAGCTGGTCATGGCATCAATGTGGCTGGACTGGGATGGTGACTGTGGGATGGGGCTTCCCCTGTGATCTAGGGATTAGGGGACAGGGTAGCCTTAAAGGGACTTTGGGAAGGAGGGTTAGGAGGGAGCAATAATGTACTTTTTTTTGTTTCCCAATATCTATCCCTAAACTTTCTGATTCTGTCCTTTTTCCTTCAGGATCCAGTTTTGCCCAGAAGGTAACTCAGCACCTGCCAGCTGTGTGGGTGCAGGAGAAGGAGTCTGTGAGCCTGCACTGCACCTATGAATCCAGTTCTATAAATTATGGTCTCCTGTGGTACAAGCAGCCCAGCAGTTGGGAGATGGTCTTCCTCATTTCCCAGGACTTGTGTAGTCTGCAAAATGCCACAGAAGGTCGCTACTCACTGAGTTTGCAGAAGGCAAGCAAATCCATCCAGGTTGTCATCTCAGCCTCACAGCTGGGGGACTCAGCTGTGTATTTCTGTGCACTGAGAGATGACACAGTGGGAGGACTGTTGGAGGCAGTCACACAGAAACCCAGATCTGTGCCTGAGACACCCACCTGGTGTAGGGACCAAGGCAGGGAATGGCCACCCCAGACAGGAAGTGGCCAGGGCTGTGTCAGCTCATGTCTGGGGCTGGAGGGAAAACACTCACTCTGAGGAAACCTTCTCTAGGTTCACAGAGCACATCAGAGATATCAATGATCAATGGCATCCATATTCCTGAATCTTTGGATTGAAAGTTGACACAGAGTTTTTGACAGAAGATAGCAAAGGAAGAATAAGCACAGTAAATCATTTGTCATTTAATATAAAATTTAGTTCAAGGAAGTGGTTAAAGTAATTCAGAAACACATGACTAAAAAGTAGTCAAAATTTGTATCATCTGCTTGGATTTTTCAGAACAAGTTTTCCATTAAGTATTTATTGAGTAAAAATTATGTTTCTAGTATATGTTAAATTGAGGAAGGCCTTGAAATCTGTGTGTGTGTGTGTGTTTGTGTGTGTTTAAGAAAAATCATCCTATTTTGTACAATTTAATGAATTTGACTTAAATTTGCTTTCCTTGAGTAAAAGGTATTTACTTTCTGAGTGTATTATACTACAATCTTTGTTCTAAGGGTTCCTTATATCTTCTGAATGACTTTACCAAGGAAGAGCTCAATTTGCATACTGAAAGCTTTGTCTCACTCTCCATGTTTATGGAAAACTCTGTAACTAGTGGCTCTTGGATATGTGGAGGATCCACCCCACAGAGACCTCTTTACAGGTGTATAAGGGATCATTTTCTCCTAAAACAGTTACCACACTTTAAAAATATTAAAATTCCCACTTTCCATATAATATGTTCCTGCTTGTTTTTTCAGTTTTACTGTTTTATTTGTTTCATTCTGTGCTAGTCACAGAAAGTAGTAAATTTTATTACTTGTTAGGGTGAATCACTTCTCAGCAGTAAAGTTTACCATGAAGTTTTTAGTAATTTAATGCAGTTATGTTTCAACATAAATGTTCAAATCTGTCCCAAATTTCATAGTCAATAACCCTCTACTAAATCAAATAAAATAACATACAAAACCAAAGAATGCTTCAAAACCCTAAAGTTAGTATTCCATCTTTTGAACATATTTACACATGACATATCAACTTATTTATTAACTCTTAATTCTGATATGTGCCAATTTTCTCAACTTCTTAAAAAATTAAAGTATTACAGTTACACATGGTAGTTGGCTTTAACCTGACACAATCTTATATGTGTGGTATTTGATTTTGGTTCATGTTCCCCCCCTTTTCTTCCTCTCCTCCTTCCCCATAACCCTTTCGCTACTCTACTGGTCTTCCTTTCCCTCACCTATTTATTTAGATTGGGTCTTTCTACTCACACATAAAATTGAAAAATCCTGTGGTGTATTTATATATGCACATAACATGATTTTTAAAATTAATTTTTCATTTTCTCCCCTTTACTATCCCCATGTCTTCCTCTTGATCTCCTCCTACTCTATTGGTCTTGCCAATATCTTTATGATATCCAATCTTCTCCTCCTTCATATCTTTATTTTACTCTAGCTTCCACATATGAGAGAAAACAGTTGACCCTTGATTTTCTGAGGCTGATTTTTTTTAACTTTGTATGATGTTCTTAATTTGCTTCCTTTTACCAGCAAATGCCATAATTTTAATTCTTGTATTTGTGTAAAATTCCACTGTGTATATAAAGTATAATTTCTTAATCTTTTATCTATTATGGGTATCTGGGTTGTCTGCATTATTTAGTTATTGTGAATTGTATTCCTGTAAACATCGAGGTAGCTGTATCATTATAGTATGTTGATTTTGGTTCTTTTGGATAAATATTAAGGAGTAGATTAGCTTGGTCACATTGTGGTTAAATTTGTCGTTTTTTGAGGACTCTTGCAATTGCTTTCCAGAGTAGTTGTACTAGTCTGAAGTCTTATCAACAATGCATAAGTGTAACTTTCCCCCACATCCTCACCAGCATTTATTGTTATTTGTGTTCTGATCATTGTCATTCTGACTGGAGTGAGATGAAAGCTTAGTGTAGTTTGGAGTTGCATGTCTTTGATTGCTAGAGATGTTGAACATTTTTCACATACTTATTTGGCCAGTTGTGTTTCTTCTTATGAGAAATATGTGTTTAGTTCTGTTACTCATTTATTGGATTATTTGTTTTTTTTTTCCCAGTTTTAAGTGTTTTGAGTTCTTTGTATTTTGGATATTTATCCCCTGTTGTAGTAGCAAGTGGCAACAATTATCTCCCATTCTGTAAGTCTCTCTTTACATTCTTAATCATTTCCTTTGCTGTGCAGAACTTTTTAATTAATGGCATTCCACTTTCTCTCTTTTATTATTATTATTTTTTTGTACCAGGAGTTGTCCCCAGGGATGCTTAAACACAGGGCCACATCTCTGATACTTTTTAAAATTTTATTTAGAGACAGGGTCTCTCTAAGTTGTTTTAGGGCCTTGCTAAGTTGCTGAGACTGGCTTTGAACTTGTGATCCTCTTGCTTCAGCCTCCTGAGTTGCTAGGTTTACAGGTGTGCACCACAGTGCCTGGCTGTCATCCCACTTACTTATTTTTGGTTTTATTTCTTGAGTTTTAGGTGTCTTGTTAAAGAAGCTGGTGCCAACACCAATATGATGTAGATTTCCTTCTATTCTAGGGATAGTTTCTTCTATCCATTGCTTCTTCAAAATTATTAACATGAGTAGGTATTGGATTTTATCAAAGTTCTTTTCTGCATCTGTTGTGAAGATCATGTGATTCTTGTCCTTAATTCTATATAGGAACTGAATTGCATTTGTTGATTTGTGCATGTTTAACTAACCTTGTATTTCCGGGATGAAATCCACTGATTATGGTGTATTATCTTCTTGATATATTTTTGTGGGCAGTTTGCTAATATTATGTTAAGGATTTTGCACCTGTGTTCAGCAGAGTTTTTGGTTTGTACTTTTCTTTCCTTGATGTGCCTTTGGTTTTGGTATCAGGGTTCTACTGGCTTCATAGAATGTGATTGGGATTGATTTCTCCCTTTCAATCTCATGGAATAATTTGAAGAAAGATTGGTGTCATTTCTTTAAAGATCTGATAGAATTAAACTGATAATCTCTCTGGTCTTGATCTTATCTTTTTGGAAGGCTTCTAATTGCTGTTTCAATTTCATTCTTTGATATTTGTTTAGATTTTCGATATTTTTCTGTTTCAATTTAGGCAGATCATATGTGTGTAGAAATTTGTCAAGGTCTTCTAGATTTTTCAGTTTAATGGAGTATACATTTTCAAAGTAGTTTCTAATGATTCTCTGGATTTATGAAGATTCTGTGGTGATATCTCCATTATTATTTCTAATTTTGTTGATTTTGGTTAGTCTGGCTTAGGGTTTTTTATATTTTTGAAGAACCAAGTCCTTGCTGCATTGATCTTGTGTGTTGTTTTTATTCTCAATTTCATTGTTTTTGTCTCCAATCTTAGTTATTTTCTGTCTGTTACCAAGTTTGGAATTTGTTCTTCCTTTCCTAAGACCTTGAGATGGAACATGAATTTATTTATTTGAGATCTATCATTTTTTTAAAAATGTGAGCACTCAATATTATAAATTGTCTTATTAGAACTGCTTTCATATTGTATCTCTGTTCTTACTTGTTTTAAAGAATTTCTTGATCACTTGTCATTTCTTCTTTGATTTATTCTTCATTTAAAAAAGTATTGTTCAATCTCCACGTGCTTATGTAGTTTCTATTGTTTCTTCTTGTTAGTTTCTAGTTTCACATCATTATGTTCTGAGAGGTACAGGACTATACCAATTATTTTGTATTTGCTAAGACTTAGGTTGTGACCTAGAATATGGTCCATTTTGGAAAATGTTTTAATGAATTGCTGAGAAGAAGGTGTTTGGGTGCAAAATATTCAGGAATTTTGGGATGAAATTATCTATTGATATATATTAGGTACATTTAATTCATAGTATTATTTAGGTTTGAAATACTTTCATTGATTTTATGTTGTGATGGCCTGTCTATTGGTGATCAGGGTATGCTGAAATTAACCAGAGTTATTGTATTGGGTCTATCTGAGATTTAATGTCAAGGAGAATTTTTACAAATGCAATTAAGTGCACTGACATTTGGGGCATATATACTTGCTTTTGGTATATGTTCTAGTTGAATTCTTCCCTTTACCAGAATGTAGTAATCTTCTTTGTTCCTTCTGATTAATCTTTGCTTGAAGTCTCCTTCTCAGGTTTGGTCTCTGGATGTTGTGTCAGAGTTCATTTATATTCTAATCATGTTCTATCATTTCTTTTCCCTTTATTTTATTCTGTGTACTCAAGTTCACGTAGTCCATCTTCAGCAGCTGAAGTTTTATTTTCTACACAAGCTAATCTGTTGGTGATGTTTTCAAGTAAAGCTTTAATTTGATTTATTTTGTCTTTCCGTTGCAGAAGTTATTATTGGTTTCTTTTCAATGTTTCTATTTCTTTATTGAAATGGCCTTTCATCTCTTGTATTTTCTCTGTTAATTCATTCTTAAATTTTCATTTGGTTCATTGAACATTTTACTGACCATTTTTTCCTAATCTTTCTCTGGAATTTTATCCATCTCCATATCTGCAGGATCCTTTGTTGGGGGGTGTGAATATTGGGGGTAGTTTTGTTTGTTTTCTTTTTTATATTTTCAGAGGTCTCAGATTTGCACATCAACTGAGATAGATTCTCCTTCCTAATTTATATACTTGTGCTATTGCATGTAGCTAGTTTTTGAGGGCAACTTCTTTCTGTTTTTTATATATGAGCAGATGTCAAGGGATGGAACCTGATGTGCCCCTCCAGTTGTTCCTCCTTTCGTCCTGGTTGTTAGTTTGGGAATTTTTCTCCCTAAGTCTGTGAGTGAAAGTAATTTTAAGGCTCAGGTGGGGTTAGGTCAGAGCCACTGCTGAGAGCCACTGTGGCTTGATTGAGATGTGCGATATCTCTACAGCAGGATCTCTGTTCTGTGATTTTGAAGTGTACTAATCATTTTCCAACCCCTCTTAGAGGGAGTGGGGAGCCAGTGTTAGGACTAATATCATCAATGGATGTACAGTCTTAAGATAAATGTCTGTTGTTCACTTTGGTATCTATAACATGAATTACCTCATCTATAGGAATGGTGGCCTCAGCATTTAACATTAGTCTGAACAAGAAAAACTCAGTATGATCACGCATCTGGCAACAGGTGTCTACTATGTTGTCCACTCTATTAATAATTACAACATGAAAGGGGTAGGAATTACATTAATTATGTGGTCATACTATTTAGTGGGACTACAGTTTCTTAAGTAAGAGAAAATAGAGTAGGAAGGTGAGACAAAGTTTGAAATATTTAAAAAATTGATAAGAGGAGAGGCAGGAGAAAGGTAGCAGATTTTGTCTGTAAAGAGGAAGAAATGACAAATTACCAGAAAGTAATAAAAAAAGAGAGGAAAAAGGAACAGGAAAATTCAACTGTCGTGGGGGTAAGAGGGGTGAACGGGAGATAGGAGGGAAAATAACCGAGGTATGAACAAACCAGAAAATGTGAGATCAAAATAATTCAAACCCTTGTATAATTGTACTGCACTTCAGTCAGATCAAGGCTAAGTAATAAATGTGCACAAGAAACCTAGTAATGTTGAAAGTAAATACATGAATATTCATGCAGAGAGAGCGCACAACCACACACACCACACACACAAACATACACATACACAAACAATTATGCATAAAGGAAAAACATTTAAAAATACAATATTATAAGATGATGTTTGATTAATTTTAGAGTTAAATTTAAAAAAGTAAAAAATGTGCATATGGAGAAAAAAAAGATGGGGGAATTAAAACAAAAGCAAAAATTTTAATGAGAAATAGAGGGCTTGTTTCCACTATAGTGGTCAAAACTGTTGGCAGGAATGGATTTTCATTCTTCATATTTATTTAGGCTCTGCGACCCTTGGGTGAAAGACTTTGGTTATTAATATCTGTGTTTCATCACCTAGCTGCCAGCTGGGTGTAGTTGCTCTTAGCTTCTGTTTTCCCTGTACAGGTTGGGATGGATTGGGGAGTGCTGAGGAATCGTGTAATTCTGTAGTAGGGGTTGATGAAGAGTTCTAAATTGAAACTCCAGTAGTTGGGTTTGTCCTGGGTGAAGTGGAACTCTGTTGGTGGGTATTTGGGATTCAATCCACACCTCCTATTGTTGGGGAGCTGCCAGTCTCTGCTGGACATCTGGATCTCTGAGGCCTCCAGTAAAATCTGCTAGGGCATAGGGACAACCCTCCACAGGCTTCACCTTCAATGCTATGAATGTGAATTACCAGGTAGCTGCTCTGGAGTGTAGACACTCCTGTGTGGCTACTATAGGTGTCTTCTCAATAACTCTCATGGGGGGCCAACAGCAAGGATTTTCTTTGTGTCTATTTCACTCTGGTTCGGGCATACACTGCAGGTCAAAATATGCAACTGCTGGCTACTTCCTTTATGTGTCCCTGATCTGTCTCTGCTCACTGCTGTGCAGTATTTATAGATAGTTCCTAGGCTTGTGGTTGTTTCTGGGCCAGAAACCTCAGTCCCTGCTAAAATATCTGCTCTGAGGTCCTGAGCAATTTTTGATTGGTTTCACTTTCCCCACTGAATCTATTCATTAAATTTAGCTTTCTGCTTTAAAACACAGGTTTCCCTAAGCCAAAAATTTTTAAAATTTACTTTATTGATTTTTGTTGTTATTTGCTACACATCTTCTCTCAATGCCACTGCTTGCCCCTCTTCTCTGTGGCCACCCTCAGCCAAGTTGGTGCATCTCTAATGCATTATTTTTTACATTCTGTTCAAAGTTTCTGACATGCTGTGTCTTCACAATATCTGTCACAGTCCATCACTGAGTTTCAGTGAGTTCCCTTTGCCACCCATCTCACTGGGGAGCAGTCTTCCCACATTGTACGTCTGGTGCTGAGGGATTACTGAGAGAGGCAGCCTTCCTCTAATGTGCTATCTTCTTCCTATTTTACTCAACTTATAATAGGTCTCTTAAGTTCTTCAATAATATTTTGATGTTTCTTATATTTATCTTCAATTGCATTTCTCTTTCTTGTTACATATTCATTTTCTTTGTGTTCATTTTTACCAGTATTCCAAATACAAAGAAATCATTGATTATATAGCTAAGATTTTCTCCCTCTCAAGGTTTGGTTAATTTTCAGTGTAAGTAAACTATGTAGAGGATGAAATTTTGTTTTATAGAGTGAGCCTAACTTAAACCCTACACCTAAAACGATAGTATAAGGAAAAGTACTGATTCTTGAAGAGAGATGCAATTAGTTAAATTAAGAACTTTAAAAACAAAAGGCAGTATAGTAATAGAATAACACAGATTGATTTTTTGTTTTTGGTATGGGGGATTGAACCCAGGGGCACTACACCACCCTATTTTGTATTTTATTTAGAGACAGGATCTCACTGAGTTGTTTAGGGTCTCATTAAGTTGCTGAGGCTGACTTTGAACTCACAATCCTCCTGCCTCAGACTCCCAAATGCTGGGATTACAGGCATGTGCCACTGCGCCCGGCATAGTTTGATTTTTAAAAACTGTATTTGCTTAAATAACCCATTTATTTTAAATGGTCAGTGAGTACCTTTTCTGTGACAAACTTTGACCTCAAAACATGTTCCATTTAATGGCCTTTTTATAGCCTTTATCATGAAGGAGCTCAGTTTTCATAGGTTATGTCTACCTGCCTAGCACCAATTTTATCCATAAAATGATCAGTAACTACTGGGTCTTAGAGGGGCATTGTGCAGGGCAGAGTGTAAAATCTCTCTTTTCCCTGCTCTTGTCCTTCTCTTCATCTCTCCTCCAAAAGCATCTGATGTCATCATGTGACTCATTTTGCACACTCCAGCCCTTCTGTGCTCCATCAATATCCCACAATACCATATCTTCATTCTCTCCACATTCCCCCTTCCACGTCTAACTCCACTTTCTCATGCCCTAAAATTGGGTTGTTGGTGGTTGAGTGATTGGTTGATGAGTGATCCTGTATTGTAACTTCCTATTATATTTGCACTTGGAAAGCAGAGATGTGGGTAGAAATCTTAAATGGAATAATCTTTACCATTAAAAAAAAGCATTTTAAATCATTTAAAACATACATCACATGAGGCTTATCACTCTACCATTTTTATGTGCACAGCCCAGTGGTATTAAATACAGTCACACTGCTGTGCAAGCACCCATCTGTGCAAAGCTTCTTACTTTGAAAAACTGCAAGTCTATGCTGTACTATTTTTTTCCAACCCAGCATCATCCCAACCTATTTTGCATTTTCATCATATATTAGAACAGAATTTGCAACTAATATTTCAGAATTTCTAGAATTGTTCTCTCAGTTTCTGGCAATGTGACTTGGAAGGTTGTCATGTGGAGGAGAGAAAGGTGTGAGTGAACTCAACAATACTTGAGACTAGATATCTTTTTGAAAATTTTTAATTATTAATACATGTTAATTGTACAAAGTGTAAGGAGTTTCTCTGTGATATTTCCATACATGAATATATTTTGCTTTAATTCCACCCACTCTCCCTGTTTGACTCTCCCGCACACTGCCCCATCACCCCTTCACCAGTCCCCTTCAATTTTTCTGATAGTCACTCTTCTTCTGACAGATCATCTTTTTTCTTTTTTCTTTTTTAAAAAAAGTTAACTCATAAGAGAGGAAACATGTGATTCTTGTCTTTCTGCAGCCTGAAATCTGTGCCTGAAAGTCTTAAGACTATATTGGAGAAACTATTCACAGGTTGACCATCGTTTCAGGAGCTCCTTTATCAGAATCTGAGGAAAGAAAACTCCAGGAAACATGATTTTCCCATAGTAGTGATTTCTCAACCAAGGCTACCTATACATATATTTGGCTTCATTTAAGAAATTTGAATTGTGTTCCTAATGTCAGTTACTCCTCTACATGTAGGGTACAGTAATGAAAAACACAGGATCACTCAATAATGACTTGCCTTCTTATTACTTCCTATAATGCTTTCATGACCTTTCTGTGGATTATAGGTTAACCCACAATTGATACCTGTGTGTAAAATGACCTGTATTAAAATGCTCATATGGATATCTTCTGGGCTACAGAGACACCCTGGGATGCTCTACTGCAGCATTTCAATGCTTGGTAGAGCCCTAAGAATAAGGAAGATCTTAGAGGCTATTATAGCTGTGCCTTCGATTTACAAGGGCCACCTGCAGACTGAGATGTGGTTATAAATGAGGTCATGGATGAGGACAAGGTTCTGCCTTCTGGAAGGAGTCCAGGAAATCATTCACCACAGTTCAGTCTCTGCCCACCAGGGGGTGCAGCTTCCTAACACCAGCTCACTTCCTGTGTGAATTGCAAATTTAGGCTCATCATTTCACTGTGACTTCAACTTTCTTCATGTTAAGAATCAAGAACATTATTTAGTTGACGCTCTAAAGATGGACACTCCTCTGGGCTTAGTGACTGTAATGCTCTTTGTACTTGGTAAGTAAAATGCCTTTTAAAATTTGGATTCTTTCTCCTATAATATCAGAAAGCTCTCTAAACAAAAATATATCTGAGAGTTTTATCACCAAGGTGACACAGTTCTCTTTTTCGCTCAAGGAAAGACTGGTGGAGACTCAGTGACCCAGACAGAAGGCCAGGTTACCATATCAGAAGGGGCTTTGCTGACTATAAACTGCACTTACTCAGTCACAACCATAGCATACCCTGCTCTTTTCTGGTATGTTCAATACCCTGGAGAAGGTCTAGAGCTCCTCCTGAAAGCTGTTAATGCCAACAATAAGGTCAGCAACAAAGCTTTTGAAGCTACATACAATAAAGAAGTCACGTCCTTCCACTTGGAGAAAGCCTCTGTCCAAGATTCAGACTCGGCTGTGTACTACTGTGCTCTGCGTGAGACACAGTGGCAGAAAATGCAGGGGGA
This sequence comes from Glaucomys volans, assembly GCA_020662805.1. NCBI lineage: Eukaryota > Metazoa > Chordata > Mammalia > Rodentia > Sciuridae > Glaucomys > Glaucomys volans. The sequence continues at coordinate 2,032 of JAJEJO010061303.1, read as the reverse complement.
GCTGAGCACAAACTCTGAGCAGCAACCAGGGGCCTGGCTGCTGAGTGTGTGCCTCTGGGATCCACTCTGGTTTCAGCACAGTCTATTGTGTGTGTCACGTTGTTTCTCTGGTTGATGCAAAATCATACAAATGTCCAGAGCAGAAGAACAAGAAGTGGACACACCAAAATCAGCTTTTCATCAGTCCAAGTGAAGACAGAAGCAGACAGTGTTAGTTCATCATGCAGGGCCAAAGTAATTTCAAATAAAGCCACTCAATCCATGAGGAGGTCTCTTTTCTCATCCTTGCAGACAAATCACAGACCCCACAAGTTGTTCCAGGTTACCCTGGTAGACATTGCTGTGGCTAGTTATATTTTTAGAGATATAATTGTGCCCAAGGAGGTGGCATCTGCATAGGGTCTCCCTAACAGTGTGGAAGGAGAGGTGAGAAGAGAGCTAGTGCTCCCATTTTTGAAATCGACAAGTGCTAACAGAGTAAGAAGGGAAAACAAGAAAGGAGGAGGAACAGCCCTCACAGAGCAACAGTGCAATGAGGAAGAGCTTCTCTTTGGTTAATCAGGTGGTGGACTCAGGCTGATGTTCAAAGGAGAGGGAGGGAGTAAATGCACAATTGAGAAATGACCCATGGTTAAATGATGTGTGGCCCTGGCCAGTTGCATAGTTCAGTTTGCTATCCAAGAAGGCCCACATGAGTCAGTTTCCAGTGCCTCTGGAGGGTTAAATATAAATATTTTTTATTTTGTAACTTCATAAAAACCTATTAGAAAGGCAGTGAAGAATGTCCAAAGGGCATAAATCTTCAGAGTGTAGAAAAGGAGATGTTGGCAATGATGCTGACAGAATTATAGACGGTGAGAACCAAATGGAGAAACTTGCATCATGGGCCAAATGCAGATGGAATCTGTGCTTCATGAGAGAAGCCACCAAGGAGCATGGCTTGTGTGCTGTGCCCCTGTGGAAGATTTAAGACTCAGAAGCACCAGTTACCCTTAAATCTTTGAAGAAGGCAGTGGTGGTAGTGGTGGTAGGGTGTGTGTGTGTGTGTGTGTGTGTGTGTGTGTGTATTCAGAGGTACTTGAAAGGGAGAGCATGGGAAGAAAGGACCTTAGAAAGTGTTCCAGTGACCATCCCCAAGGCTGTTCTCCACCACTTGCAGAGCAAGGCATGCTCACTTCCCAAACCCAGCAGAAAACTGGAAATGACTTTCATGAATTGGGGAACATAAATCTAAGAAATACAAATAATATTAAAATGAAGGACACGGTAGTCAATTCTCAACATAGAGAAATCACACAATGTTCAAGAAAAAGGGCACACTCAGATTAGTATTAGTTGTTCACAACATTGCTGCCTAGATTAGTTTCACTCTCTATACCATCAGTAGTGGTGGCCAGACAGAATACCTTTTTCCCCAAACCTGTGCATTTCCAAACTTTTTAACCTTTGCTTATAAGACTTTCTTTTTTTATATATGTGATTTATTCAATTATACTTCAGATGATGTTTCATTTAGCATATGAAGTCATTTACAGTTTCCCATATTGTTGATTTAGAGAGCTGCCCATGTTTTAGTATTATTGTTTCTGATCTTCTCATCCACCTTTGTAACACCCATCACATGTTTACAAACCCTCACCCTTTTTTTAAAGTCTTATTTTTTTTTTTAGTAGTTTTAGGTCACAACAAAGTTGAGAGGAGGTTACAAAGACTTCTTACCTACATGACCTCTGGTCCTCCAGTCCACCCACCCCAGCCTTCTCCATTGCCAACATCCTCCTGCAGAGTGGTTCACTTGGTGCACTCCCATATCATTGTTACCCAAACTGTGTGGATTTCATTAGGGATCACCTTTGTGTTCTTACATCATGTGGGTTTGGACAAATGCATAATGACACATTTCTATCATTACAGATTCATGTAGAATACTGTCATTCATGTAGGCTTCATCTGTGCTGTACTTGTTCATTTAATTCCAAACCCAAACCTGTGGGAGCTTTTGACTGTCACTGTGGTTTGCCTTTTCTCAATT
>JAJEJO010061302.1:0-48767 GCA_020662805.1 Glaucomys volans | reverse complement strand
TAGCCAATACTCAATATAAGGAAATATCAAATTGTTCAAGAAAAGACTTATATTCAGATTAGCATATGTGGTTCACAAAATTGTCCACCATATAGGATTTACTCTCCTATACTATTGATAGAGAAGATTGGGTAGAATATCAGCTTTTCCCAAACCTTATGCAATTTCACACCTTTTGCCTTTATTGTCAACTAGACTTCCTTTTTTGTATATATAGCTCATTTAATTATAAATCAGTGGAATTTCATTTAACATTTTAAGTAATTTATGTTTTGTGCTTATTGACCATTTATATATCTGTCCATTCTTAAATATTAATATCTCAGTTCTTCTCATCCACCTTTGTTCCACCCATCACATGTTTGCAAACTCTCACCCCTTTTTTAAACACTTAGGATTTTTGAGTATTTAGGTTATAGCAAAATTGAGAGGAAGTTACAGAGATTTCTCACATTCTCGCCCTAGTCCCCTCCTACCTTCTCTCTTATCCACCCCTCCCCAACAGTGGTACACTTGGTGCCACCAATAAACTACACTCCCACGTCATTGTTATCCAAAATTCCTGGTTTATATTAGGGATCACTTTGGTGTCCTTTATCATCTGGGTTTGGACAAACCCATAAAGACATAAATCTACCATTATAGCATTGTGCGGATACTTTCATTTTTCTAAACCTCCTCAAAGTTGTTAGGATAATTTGTTCTCCAGTCTTAATTCTTATGGGGATATCAAAGGCAAGGGAGCACTTTTATTTAGGAAACAAATGTCTTAAAGTGTTGAATGTTAATATGTTGAAGATAGTTTGCTTATATACTTTGATTCCAAATTGTTTTAGTGATGTTTCATATTATAGGATATAAAAATTTTACTTTTTTGTTAGTTTTATAGGGCTTCTGTAGCAAATTGCCAGACTGTGTGTTTTAAACAATGGAAATTTGTTTTCTCCCAGTTCTGGAGTCTGCAAGTCCAAGATCAAGTTTTCTTCAGGATCATTTCTCTGAGACTTCTCTCCTTGATGAGCAGGTGATGACTGAGTCCTCACGTGATCTTCCTCTGAGGATGCACAAGTCTGTTCCCAGTTTCCTCTTCTGCTAAGAACTCCAGTCATTGTGAAGTGGAATCCATCTATGACTTCATTTTACATTTGTTACTTCTTTAAATGCTCTGTCTTCATACACCATGTTCTGAATGTTCTTAGGGTCAGGACTCCCAACATTTTGGGTGGGACACATTTCAATCCATAATATACCTTGGAGCACTTGTCTAAGTCTCCTTGATCCAACATTCTATTGTTTGCTGGCACACAACAAATTACTCTGAAAACATCCAAACTATAAAATAATGGAAGTAGAGGGACAGTGATGAAAATCTAAAAGCTGTTGTTTGGATGTGGCTTGTTTTTTCTCTGCTATCTTAGTATATGGAATTTTCTCAATTTTAGTTTTCCCCATTTCTGAAGGTAAATCTTCAATTATCCTTGGTATTTTTTTCTTCCTATTATCTTTTCTTTACCAATTCTGTTTTTTTCTGTGAATGCTAATATTTTTCAGTCTTCTCTCCCCTCTGGTCACAGATTGTGTCTCTGCAGGAGCTAATCATGTGCTGAGAAACTTGCTGTTCTCCTCTTGCACTCCTCTTCCACCACCAGAATGGGCCTGCTCATGGGACATCTCTTTGGTGGATGTGGTGGGTTTAGTGGATTTGGATGGGAGACATGGCATTAGTCCCTGCACATAGGGGCACAAGGAAGAATTTCATCCCTTATGTTGAACTTTCTTGATTGTTTCACTTTATGCTTTTACACAAGCAGTAGGCAGCAAGATTTTCAGTTTTGATCCAATCAGATAATCTCTTTTTAGGTATGTTTTGATTATTGATAACTTTGTATTGAGTAGCTTGGTACACTCTTGGCTTTCTTTATCCTTTTTAAAAGTCTGTTTTCTGTTCCATTGGTAAATTTTTCATTTATCAATTTTTTTCATTTTCAACATTTTAGACAATATAGAGAATATTTCCGTTCTTCTGTTTTAATGATAACTACTCAAATTACATAGTACATAAATACACATGTTATGTAATCATATAAACACTGTGTTTTTCTCTATATATTATTATTTCTATATTGATTATTATTTCTTTTTCCCCAGTGTTATTCTACTGCATTTTCTCCTTGCATATCCCACTTTTTCCCTAGCTGATTTACTATCTTTAGAATCATCTCAGTGACTGGTTGGTGGAAACCTACGTACCAGCTATATGTAGGAGAGAAATTTCAGAGTCTATCTAATTAGAAGAAAAGCTATAGTTCCAATTCACAAGTAAGAAAAGCAATAGAAGGAGATCCAAGGTGGCGTATGAGATGGAGGCTGCATTCCTTGTTGCCCCGAAACTTGGGATTCAAACAGAGGAAAATCTGTTTCTCCATGAGGCAGTATTTGCACCTCATCTATCCCCTGCTGCTTACCCCATTTGTCTACCTTAATCACCTACAGTTTGCCAGCATATTGACTACATTTGAGTGCAGATTTCTCACTAACTGCTGCCTATCATCCACCATTTGCTTGTTTGCCTCCTCTGGCCTGCCCATTGTCTGCCTTTCACCTACTGTCACCCACTGACCAAAGTTCACCTGCCAATTGTCTGCCAGTAACCTGCAGAGCCCACAGACTGTCAGTGGATTGCCAGCGGCCTGCTGTTGCCTGGGAAGTCCACCATCACAGTACCACAGGTTTGGTTACACGTGGCTGCCACCATTTTGGGAAAGTAGCCAGGAACTGCAGGACCCCCCTGACCAGACTGACAGCACCCCACCTCCAGGGTCGCTGGTCTGACTGCCTGCACCCCATACAGACTTGGTGCCCATGCCCTGTGCTGCAACTCCCCATTTGCCAACACATTTGGAAGCCTGTGCAGCCATCTTGGATTATCCTGGAAGTGGAAACTGTTACTAGGTGGAGCAAATCCCATCCTGAGATGTCTGCTGGAGACTGGAAGCTCATTGTCAGTTACCTCTCATACATCAGACTACTGAAGTCTGGGAGATTTGAATAGTATAAGACTGTTATAGTATAATTTTTTCTCTCCTTTGTGAAAATTCTAAAATTTTTATTTCTTTATTTTTCTTGCTATTTTCTTTTTCCTCAAAGTCTCTTTCTTCCTTTCCTCATGCTAGCAACCAACTTCTTTTGACTACACTTTCACTCTTCCTCTAATCTAGAACTTCCTCATACTCTTTTCTTACACTATTAACAGTTACATCCTACACCCCTCCCCATCCTCTTTGTCCTCCATTAGAAACTGCAGTCCTCACTGCAAATCTGTTGGTTATACTGTAGATAATAATTAAACTCATCCTCTCTGTTTATTACAGCAATATTGTTAATGTCTTCATAGGGGTTATTTGGTTTATGGCTGTATAGTATCTGTACTGGGTGTTGCTAATATTGATCTCCCCACTGAAAGGAGAGGTTTTGGAAAATTACAGGGTCACCATAAGCCTATAGGTTGGAAACTGCAATACCCCAGATCTGCATTGCTAGAGGGGAGGATACATGAACAACATGAATAAACAAGGGAAGAAAGTTTTCCAAAGAAATGAAGATCCTACATTAATGAAATCCAATGAGAGCATGGTAGAAGAAATGCCAGAAAAGGAGTTCAGAATATACATGATTAAAATGATTTATGAAGCTAAGAATGAGATAAGAGAGCAAATGCAGGCAACGACTGATCATTCCAATAAGAAGATGAAAAAGCACCTACAGGAAGCAAGAGATCACCTCAACAAGGACATAGAGATTCTGAGAAAGAACCAAACAGAAATCCTTGAGATGAAGGAAACAATAAACCAAATAAAAAACTCAATGGAAAGCATCACCAACAGACTAGATCACTTGGAAAACAGAACCTCAAACAATGAAGACAGAATCTTGAATCTTGAAAATAAAGTTGCCCAAACAGAGAAGATGGTAAGAAATCATGAACAGAACCTCAAAATACTATGGGATATCATGAAGAGACCAAATTTAAGAATTGTCAGGTTTGAGGAAGGCACAGAGATACAAACCAAAGGAATGAACAACCTAGTCAATGAAATAATATCAGAAAATTCCCCAAATCTGAAGAATAAAATGGAAATTCAACAAGAGGCTTACAGAACACCAAATGCACAAAATTACAGCAGATCCACACCAAGACACATTATAATGAAAATACTTAACATGCAAAATAAAGATAGTATTTTAAATACTGCAGGAGAAAAACATCAGATTACATATAGGGGGAAACCAATACAGGTATCAGCAGATTTCTCAGTCCAGAACCTAAAAGCTAGAAGGGCCTGGAATGATATATTTCAAGCTATTGAACATGGTTGCCAACCAAGAATTTTATATCCAGCAAAATTAACCTTCAGATTTGAAGAATAAATAAAATCCTTCCATGACAAGCAAAAGTTAAAGGAATTTACACATAGAAATTCTGCGCTAGAGAACATTTTTAGCAAGATATTCCATGAGGAAGAAATGAAAAACAACAATGTAAGTCAGCAAAGGGAGGAACTACCCTAAAGGAAAAGCCAAACAAAGGACAAACCAAGTCAAGGTAAAAACCAAAACTAAGCCAAAACGACTGGGAATACAAACCATATCTCAATAACCCTCAACATTAATGGCCTAAACTTGTCAATCAAAAGACATAGACCAGCAGATTGGATTAAAAAGAAAGACCCAACAATATGTTGCCTTCAAGAGACTCATCTCATAAAAAAGAACATCCATAGACTAAAAGCGAAAGGATGGGAAAACACAGACTTCGTAAAAAAGCAGGGTTTTTATATATATATCAGATAAAGCAGACTTCAAGGCAAAGTTAGTCAGAAGGGATAAAGAAGGTCACTTCATACTGCTTAAAGGAACCATAAATCAATAAGACATAATGATCATAAATATTTATGCCCCAAACAACAGTTCATCCATATACATCAAACAAATCCTTCTCAATTCCAGGAATCAAATAGACCACAACACAATAATTCTGGGTGACTTTAACAAACAACTCTCACCACTGAATAGATCTTCCAAACAGAAACTACACAAAGAAATCATAGAACTCAATGACACAATCAATAACTTGGACTTAACAGACATATATAGAATATTCCATCCATCAATGAGTGAATCTACTTTCTTCTCAGCAGCACATGGGTCCTTCTCTGAAATAGATCATATGTAATGCCACAAAGCAGCCCTTACTAAATGCAAGAAAATAGAACTACAAACTTGTATTCTATTGGATCATAATGGAATGAAGTTAGAAATCAGTGACAAAATAAAAAAACAGAAACTACTCCAACACTTGGAGACTAACATGCTATGGAATGAAGCATGGATAGGAGAAAACATCAGGGAGGAGATAAAAAAATTCTTTGAGGTAAATGAGAATGATGATATAACATATCAAAATCTTTGGGACACTATGAAAGCTGTACTAAGAGGAAAATTCATTGCATTGAGTGCATTCAAGAAAAGAATAGAAAGTCAACAACTAAATGACCTAACCTTACATCTCAAAGCCCTAGAAAAAGAAGAACAGAACAACACCAAAAGTAGTACAAGACAGGAAATAATTAAAATCAGAGCTGAAATCAATGGAATTGAAACAAAAGAAACAATCAAAAAATTGACCAAACAAAAAGTCGGTTCTTTGAAAAAGTAAACAAAATAGATAAACCCTTAGCCAGACTAACAAAGAGAAGGAGAGAGAAAACTCAAATTACTAAAATTTGTGATGAAAAAGGAAATATCACAACAGACACCATTGAAATACAAAGCATAATTAGAAGGTACTTTCAAAATCTATACATGAATAAAATAGAAAATCCTGAAGACATCGACAAATTTCTAGAGTCATATGATCCTCCCAACTGAACCAGGAAGACATACACAGTTTAAAGAGATCAATTTCAAGCAATGAAATAGAAGAAGCCATCAAAAGCCTACCAATCAAGAAAGCCTGGGACCAGACAGATTCTCAGAAGAGCTCTACAAGACCTTCAAAGAACTTATACCAATGCTCCTGAAAGTATTTCATGAAATAGAAAAGGAGGGAACACTTCCAAATTCATTCTATGAAGCTAGTATCACTCTGATACCAAAACCAGACAAAGACACATCTAAGAAAAGAAAACTTTAGACCAATAACTCTGATGAATGTAGATGCAAAAAATCATAAACAAAATTCTGTCAAATCACTTACAAAAACATATTAAGAAGATAGTGCACCATGATCAAGTGAGGTTTATCCCAGAGGTGCAAGGTTGGTTGAACATCCGGAAATCAATAAATGTAATACATCACATCAATAGACTTAAGGTTAAGAATAATATCATTATTTTGATAGATGCTGAGGAAGCATTTGACAAAATACAACACACTTCATGCTCAAAACACTAGAAAAAGCAGGGATGGTAGGAACATACCTAAACATTTTAAAGGCTATTAATGCTAAGCCAATTGCCAACATCATTCTTAATGGAGAAAAACTGAAAGCATTCCCTTTAAAAACTGAAACAAGACAGGGATGCTCACTGTCACTACTTCTATTCAACATTGTGTTTGAAATGCTAGCCAGAGCAATTAGACAGACCACAGAAATTAAAGGAATATAAATAGGAAAAGAAGAACCCAAGCTGTCACTATTTGCTGATGACATGATCCTATATTTAGAGGATCCAAAAAACTCCACCAGGAAACTTTTAAACCTAATTAATGCATTCAGCACAATAACAGGATATAATATAAACACATAAGTCAAATGCATTTATAGACATAAGAAATGAATCATCTGAACGAGAAATGAGGAAAACAACTCGGTTCACATTAGCCTCAAAAAAAAAAAAATTGGGAATCAATCAAACAAAAGAGGTGAAAGACCACTACAATGAAAACTACAGGACATTAAAGAAAGAAATTGAGGAAGACCTTAGAAGATGGAGATCTCCCATGTTTGTGGATAGGCAGAATTAATATAAACAAAATGGCCAGACTTCCAAAGATGTTATACAAATTTAATGCAATTCCAGTAAAAATCCCAATGACATTCCTCATAAAAATAGAGAAAACAATCATGAAATTCATCTGGAAGAATAAAAGATCCAGAATAGCCAAAGAAATTCTGGGAAGAAAAAATGATGCAGGAGGTATCACAGTAGCAGAACTTAAACTCTACTATAAAGCAAAAGTAACAAAAACAGCATGGTATTGGACCCCACATAGACAGGTAGGTCAATGGTACAGAATAGAGGGCACAGAGACAAACCCACGTAAGTACAGGTATCTCATACTAGACAAAGGTGCCAAAAGCATACAATGGAGAAAAGATAGCCTCTTCAACAAATGGTGTTAGCATAACTGGAAATCCATATGCAATAAAATGAAATTAGACCCTTAACTCTCACCCTGTACAAAACAACTCAAAATGGATCAATGATCTAGGAGTTAGACCTGAGACCCTTCACCAAGTAGAAGAAAAGGTAGGCCCGAATCTTCTTCATGTTGGCTTAATGCCAGATTTCCTTATCATGACCCCCAGAGTGCAAGAAATAAAAGGAAGAATCAATAAATGTGATGGAGTCAAACTAAAAACCTTTTTCTCAGCAAAAGAAACAATCAATAATGTGAAAAGAGAGCCTACAGAGTGGGAAAAATATCTTTTCCACACACACTTCAGACAGAGCACTGACCTCTAAAATTTATGAAGAACACAAAAAACATTACACCAAAAATCCAAAGAACCCAATCAATAAATGGGCAAAGGAACTGGGCAGATACTTCACAGAAGATGATAAACAGGTGATCAACAAATATATGAAAAAGGGCTCATCATCTCTAGTAATTAGAGAAATGCAAATTAAAACCATCCTAAGATTTCATCTAACTTCAGTTAGAATGGCTATTATCAGGAATACAAACAATAATAAGTGTTAGCGGCATCTCAGGCTACCTGGGGCCTTGCCGCGACTTCTGGAGAGGTCTGGCCGGGAGCCTCTGGGATCGCTGACTCCAGCGGGGAGTTGGAACTCCTCCGAGCCATTTTGGCAGCTTCCCAGGCAGAGAGGGCCCATCTCCAGCTCCCTGGGGCCTCCTGCAGCGTCTGGAGAGGTCCAGCGTGGAGCCTCTGGGATTGCTGACTCCGGCGGGGAGCTTAGGGCCTTTGGCGCCAGCTTACAGTGTCCCCAGGAGAAAGCAACCACCTGCCACTGCCTGAACCCCCAGCGAGGGGTTCAGGTCAGCCTGGGCTCTCAAGCCCAGTGTCTCCATCACTGAGTACAGTTCTGTGACACCACCCCAACTTGATCTAGTGCCCAGGCCCATACCCAGGCCTGGAGTCTACCACCTTGCTGTATCTAATTGTCTATCAACACTGGGCTGCCTCTGCTCAAGAGCATTGATCATTTCCAACCTGGAGGTAGTGGGAGAGCACGTTTACTGGGTCACCGCTTGATCAAGCACCCCTCAAGAATGAGAGGGGAATATACACGAGCACCATGAGAAAACACGGGAAGAAAGTGTCCCAATCAAACCTAGATGATATATCAAGAGAACCCAAAGACAGCATGGTAGAAGGAATGACAGAAAGGGAGTTCAGAATGTTCATAATTAAAGTGATCCAAGAAGAGAATGATGTGATGAGAGAGCAGATTCAGGCTATGAATAATCAGCTAATAGAGCAATTGCAGGAAGCAAAAAATCACTTCAATAAAGAGATAGAAATTCTGAGAAAAAAACAAACAGAAATTATTGAAGGAAACAAGGAAATGAAGGAAACAATCAACCAAGTTAAAAACTCAATAGAAAGCATAATTAACAGAATAGATCACTTGGAAGACAGAACCTCAGACAATGAAGACAAAATATTTAATCTTGAAAACAAAGTCGAACAAACAGAGAAGATGGTTAGGAATCATGAACGAACCCTCCAAGAAATATGGGACATCATGAAAAGACCAAATTTAAGAGTAATCGGGATTGAGGAAGGCACAGAGATACAAACCAAGGGTATGAATAATCTATTCAAGGAAATATTATCAGAAAATTTCCCTAATATGATGAATGAGATGGAAAATCAATTACAAGAAGCTTACAGGACACCAAATGCACAGAATTACAACAGATACACACCAAGGCACAATATAATGAAAATGCCTAACATACAAAACAAAGATAGAATTTTAAAGGCTGCGAGAGAAAAGCAGCAGATTACCTACAGGAGGAAACCAATACAGATATCAGCAGATTTCTCAGCCCAGACCCTAAAAGCAAGAAGGGCCTGGAACAACATATTTCAAGCTCTGAAAGAAAACGGATGCCAACCAAGAATGTTATACAGAGCAAAACTTACCTTCAGATTTGATGATGAAATAAAATCCTTCCATGATAAACAAAAGCTTAAAGAATTCACAAAGAGAAAGCCTGCCCTACAGAACATTCTTAACAAGGTATTCGAAGAGGAAGAGACGAAAAATAGCAATCTCAGTCATCATGGGGAGGAACTACCCTATAGAAAGAGTCCATCAAAGGAGAAACAAAGTTAAGCTAAAAACCCTAAAAAAGCTAAAATGACAGGAAATACAAGTCATATCTCAATAATAACCCTGAATGTAAATGGCCTAACTCATCAATCAAAAGACATAGATGGCAGACTGGATTAAAAAGAAAGACCCAACAATATGCTGCCTTCAAGAGACTCATCTCATAGAAAAACATGCCCACAGACTAAAGGTGAAAGGTTGGGAAAAAGCATACCATGCACACGGACTGAGTAAAAAAGCTGGGGTTTCCATCCTCATTTCAGACAAAGCAGACTTCAAACCAAAGATAGTCAGAAGGGATAAAGAAGGACATTTCATATTGCTTAAAGGTAGCATAAATCAACAGGACATAACAATCATAAATATTTATGCACCAAACAATGGCGCATCCATGTATGTCAATCAGATCCTTCTCAATTTCAGGAATCAAATAGACCAAAACACAATAATACTCGGAGACTTTAACACTCCTCTCTCACCGTTGGACAGATCTTCCAAACAAAAATTGAATAAAGAAACTATAGGACTCAATGACACAATTGCTAATTTGGACTTAACAGACATATATAGAATATTCCATCCATCAAAAAGCGAATACACTTTCTTCTCAGCAGCTCATGGTTCCTTCTCTAAAATAGACCATATGTTATGCCACAAAGCTACACTTGACAAATACAAAAACATAGAGATACTACCTTGTATACTATCAGATCATAATGGAATGAAATTAGACATCAACGAGAAAGTTAGAAACAGAAACTACTCCAAGACCTGGAGATTAAATATTATGCTATTGAATGATACATGGATAACAGAAGACATTAGGGGGGAAATTAAAAGATTCTTAGGGGTCAACGAGAATAAAGATACAACATATCGAAATCTCTGGGGTACTATGAAAGCAGTGCTAAGAGGAAAGTTCATTGCAGGGAGTGCGTTTAATAAAAAATTGAAAAGTCAACAAATCAATGACCTCACATTACAGCTCAAAGCCCTAGAAAAAGAGGAACAGATCATCACCAAAAGTAGTAGAAGACAGGAAATAATCAAAATCAGAGCTGAAATCAACGAAATTGAAACAAAAGAAACAATTCAAAAAATTGACGAAACAAAAAGTTGGTTCTTTGAAAAAATAAACAAAATTGATAAACCCTTAGCCACGCTAACAAAGAGAAGGAGAGAGAAACTCCAAATTACTAAAATTCGTAATGGAAATGGAAATATGACAACAGACACAATTGAAATACAAAACATAATAAGAAGCTACTTTGAAAATTTATACTCCAACAAAATAGAAAACTTGGAAGACATCAACAGGTTCCTAGAGGCATATGAGCCACCCAAACTGAATCTGGAGGAAATACACAACTTAAATAAATCAATTTCAAGCAATGAAATAGAGGAAGTCATCAAAAGCCTACCAACAAAGAAAAGTCCGGGACCAGATGGATTCACAGCCGAGTTCTACAAGACCTTCAAAGAAGAGCTCATTCCAATACTCCTCAAAGTATTTCATGAAATAGAGGAGGAGGGAACCCTTCCAAACTCATTCTATGAAGCTAATATCACCCTGATATCAAAACCAGAGAAGGACACATCAGGGAAAGAAAATTTCAGACCCATATCTCTAATGCACATAGATGCAAAAATTCTTAACAGCATTTTAGCAAATCGCATACAAAAGCATATTAAAAAGATAGTGCACCATGATCAAGTGGGTTTCATACTGGGGATGCAAGGTTGGTTCAACATCCGGAAATCAATAAATGTAATTCACCACATCAACAGACTTAAGGTCAAGAGCCACATGATTATTTCAATAGATGCAGAGAAAGCATTTGATAAATCCAGCACCCCTTCAAGCTCAAAACAATAGAAAAAATAGGGATAGTGGGGACATTCCTTAACATTGTAAAGTCTATTTATGCTAAGCCCACAGCGAACATCATTCTAAATGGAGAAAAATTGAAAGCATTCCCCCTGAGAACTGGAACAAGGCAGGGATGCCCTCTTTTGCCACTACTATTCAACATTGTTCTTGAAACTCTAGCCAGAGCAATGAGACAGACCAAAGAAATTAGAGGAATACGAATAGGAAAAGAAGAGATCAAACTATCCCTATTTGCTGATGACATGATTCTCTATCTAGAAGATCCTAAGAATTCCACCAGAAAACTACTGGAACTCATTAATGAATTTAGCAATGTAGCAGGATATAAAATTAATGCTCATAAATCTAATGCATTTTTATTCGTAAGTGATGCATCCTCTGAGAGAGAAATTAGGAAAACTACCCCATTCACACTAACCTCAAAAAAAATAAAATACTTGGGAATCAATCTAACAAAAGATGTGAAAGACCTCTACACTGAGAACTACAGAACACTAAAGAAAGAAGTTAAAGAGCATCTGAGAAGATGGAAAGATCTCCCATGTTCTTGGATAGGCAGAATTAATATTGTCAAAATGGCCATACTTCCAAAAATGCTGTACAAATTCAATGCAATTCCAATTAAAATCCCAGTGCTGGACCTCATAGAAATAGAGCAAGTAATCATGAAATTCATTTGGAGGAATAAGAGACCCAGAATTGCTAAAGCAATCCTTAGCAAGAAGAGCGAAGCAGGGGGTTTCACAATACCAGACCTTCAACTATACTAGAGCAATAGTAACAAAAACAGCATGGTATTGGTACCAAAATAGACAGGTAGATCAATGGCACAGAATAGAGGACACAGAGACAAACCCAAATAAATACAGGTATCTCATACTTGACAAAGGAGGCAAAAACATGCAATGGGGAAAGACAGCCTCTTCAACAAATGGTGCTGGGAAAACTGGAAATCCATATGCAGCAAAATGAAACTAAACCCATATCTCTCACCCTGTACAAAACTCAACTCAAAGTGGATCAAGGACCTAGAAATCAGACCAGAGACTCTGCACCTAATAGAAGAGAAAATAGGTCCAAATCTTCATCATGTTGGCCTAGGACCAGATTTCCTTAACATGACTCCCAAAGTGCAAGACATAAAATCACGAATCAATGATTGTAAGAGAGTCAAACTAAAAAACTTCTTCTCAGCAAAGGAAACAATCAGCAATGTGAAGGGGGAGCCTTCAGAGTGGGAGAAAATCTTTGCCACACACACTTCAGACAGAGCACTAATCTCCAGAATCTACCAAGTACTCAAAAATCTTTACACCACGAACACCAATAACCCAATCAATAAATGGGCCAAGGAAATGAACAGACACTTTACAGAGGAAGATCTACAAGCAATCAACAGATTTATGAAAAAATGTTCAACATCACTCGTTATAAGAGAAATGCAAATCAAAACCACCTTAAGATTTCATCTTACCCCAATTAGAATGTCTTTTATCAAGAACACAAGCAACAACAGGTGTTGGTGAGGATGTGGGGAAAAGGGTACACTCATACATTGCTGGTGGGAGTGCAAGTTGGTGCAGCCACTCTGGAAAGCAGTGTGGAGATTCCTTAGAAAACTTGGAATGGATCCACCATTTGACCCTGCTATCCCACTCCTTGGCCTATACCCAAAGGACTTAAAATCAGATTGCTACAGTGATGCAGCCACATCAATGTTCATAGCTGCTCAATTCACAATAGCTAGATTATGGAATCAACCTAGATGCCCTTCAGTAGATGAATGGATAAAGAAACTGTGGTATATATACACAATGGAATATTACTCAGCCATAAAGAAGAATAAAATTATGGCATTTGTAGGTAAATGGATGATGTTGGAGACTGTTATGCTAAGTGAGATCAGCCAATCCCAAAAATCCAAAGGCCGAATGGTTTCACTGATAAATGAATGATGATGCATAATGTGGGGGGGGGGGAGGTTGGCAAGAATGGAGGAAAGATAGATAGCATAGAGGGAAGGAGGGGTGGTGGCGGGGTGGGTGTTAAAAATAATAACAGAATGTGTGACAGATACCATTGCCCTTGTACATGCATGAACGCACAGATGGTGTGACTCTACTTTGTGTACAACCAGTGAAACAATAGCTTTACTCCATTTGTGTTCAATGATTCAATAAGTAAATTAAAATAAATAAATAAATAAATAAATTATCTGATCCACGTTAAATATATGATCCACACACACACACACACAAAATATGTGTTAACGTGAATGTGGGGAAAATGGTACACTCATACATTGTTTTTGAAGTTGAAAATTGATGTAGCCACTCTGGAAAGCAATATGTAGATTCCTCAGTAAACTTGGAATGGACCCACCATTTGACCCAGCTATCCCACTTCTCTGTTTATACCCAAAAGACTTAAAGTTAGCACAGTGATGCAGCCACATCAATGTTCATAGCTGCTCAATTCACAATAGCTAGATTGTGGTACCAACCTAGATGCCCTTCAACTGATGAACGGATAAAGAAACTGTGGTATATATACACAGAGGAATATTACCCAGACATAAAGAATAAAACTATCGCATTTGCTGGTAAATGGGTGGAGTTGGAGAATATCATGCTAAGTGAAATAAACTAAGCCCAAAAAAATCAAAGACCAAATGTTTTCTCTGATAAGTGGATGATGATACACAAGGGAGGGGTCAGGGTGGCGGGCGGGGGACAAGAAAAGAATGGAGGAAGTATGGATGGTGTAGAGGAATATGGGATGGGAGGCGGCGGGGGAAGGAAAGATAGTAGACTGAGACAGACAGTACATAGGGTACTATGTGTATGTAAGATTATATGAATAGTGTGAATCCACATTGTGAAGAAAAGATATATTCCCTGCTGTATAATTATATCAAAATGGGTTCTACTGTCATGTATAATTAAAAAGAATCAATAAAAAAACCTGGAAAAAAAAAGGAAAAGCAATAAAAACAGAAACCATCCACACAATCATCAGAACATGAATTCACTCTCTTCCTCCTACAGGCCGTTGTCCCTGGACTTCCCTCTTCCCTGATGCTTTTCACCTCCCTGGCCACATGGACCTTCCTTTTAATTCCTCCTCTTCTCTGTATATAGAAAAGATGGCCACATGTGAATAAAGAGAAATGCCTTGCACAGTTTACTGCCATGTTATATTTCAAAGCAAATAACCAACACCCTGAGTGTTCATCAACAGGGGAGGGCTGCACAAACTAGACATGCCATGATGTGATCCAAGGCAGCAGCAGAACCTGTCTGCTCTCACTTAATAAGACCTGCAGGTTTATTAATGAGTTCATGCAGCAAGTTACAGGAAGTTATGCACAGCATGTATGATATTGTATCAAGCAAATGCAATAGTACATATTGTCTGTTGTTTCACATATTTCATTCTTGATTTTAAATTGACAGTGGAACATCTAGGAGCTTGACCTGCAGATTGAAAGACAAAGGAAAAGTTGGGGTGATGAGTGGTAGAAGGGCCAGGATTGTAGGGGGATTCAGAGGGGACTTTGGGCCATGTGTAGTTTTTTATGACTTTCAATAATTCCTATATTCATGAATTTTGCATTATGCTAAAACCAATAAAAAGTCACCAAAGCCATCCTAAAGATTTATTCATATTCTTGTCTATCTTTCTCAGAACAAGGCAGGGGAGGGAGGAGGAATGTTCACCTTCTCCAGAAGATTATCTCCAAACATCCCACAGATAAGTGGTTCTCCTGTATCTGGGATCATGCACCTTTGCTTTCCCCTCCTCTCAGGGTCCTACGCTTTTACAGATGTGTGTTATTTGGCCTTTTCCAGTAGAATTTAACTAGTGTCTCCTCTCTTTTAAATATACTTTCTTATTATTCGCTCCTAGTAAAATGTGAGTGAATATTTATGGATTTATTTTGAACTAAATTGGAGAAATCAAATGAATAGTATAGGGCAAATACTAACTTATTTAAAATGTAGTATGCAAGCTGGGCATGGTTAAGCAGACCTGTAATCCCAGAGGCTCAGGACACCAAGGCCAAAGGACCTCAAGTTCAAAGCCATCCTCAGCAAGTTAGTGTGAACCTGTCTCAAAATAAAAATTGGTCAAATTGGATCAAGGACCTACGTGTTTGACCAGAGACACTGTGCCTAATAGAAGAAAAAGTAGACCCAAATCTACGTCATCCAACTTCCTTAACAAGACTCCTAAAGCACAAGAAATTAAATGAAGAATCAAGAAATGGGATGGAATCAAACTAAAAACTTCTTCATGGCAAAAGAAACAATCAAGAATGTGAAGGGAGGGCCTAAAGAATGTAAAAAATCTTTGCCACCTACCCCACAGATAGAGCATTAATCTCCAGGCTAGATGAAGAACTCAAAACACTTAACACCAACAAAACAAATAACCCAGTCCACATATGGGCTAAGGAACTGAAAAGCACTTCACAGACAAAGAAATCTGAATGGTCAACAAATATATGAAAAAATGTTCAACATCTCTAGCAGTTAGAGATTTGCAAATTAAAACTGCACTGACATTTCATCTCACTCCAGTCAGAATGTCAATTATCAAGAGTACAAGTAAGAGTAAATGCTGGCAAGGATGTGGGGAACAATGTACACTCATACATTGCTGGTGGGACTGTAAAGTGGTAGAACCCCTCTGGAAAGCACTATGGAGATTCCTCAGAAAACTTGGAATGGAACCACAATTTGACACAGTTATCCCACTCCTTAGTATATATCCAAAGGACTTAAAATCAGCATTCTACAGTGATGATGCCACATCAATGTTTATAGCAGCTCAATTCACAATAACTAAACTACAGAACCAGCCAAGATGCCCTTCAATAGATGAATGGATAAAGAAAATGTGATATATATACATAAAGGAATATTACTGAGCCATTAGGAGAAATGAAATTATGGCATTTGCTAGTAAATGGATAGAACTGAAACTGTCATGCTAAGTGACATAAGCCAACCCTTCCCAAACCAAAAGCTGAATGTTCTTTGTGATACGCAGTTGCTAATTCACAATAAAGGAGGTGGGTAGGAAAGAATAGAAATACTTTGGATTACACCAAGGTGAAATAAATGGAAGGGAGGGGAAATAGGAATAGGAAATATGGTGGAATGAACCAGACATTACTTTCCTATGTTCATGTATGAATACACGACCAATGTAATTCCACATCATGAAGAATGGGAAGTTCTATTCCATATACGTATAATATGTCAAAATGCATTCTACTGTCGTGTATATATGAAAAGAACAAATAAAATTAAAAAGAAGAAAGAAAGACTCAGTGGTTGAGAACCCATGGGTTCAATCCCTAGTACCAATAAATAAATAAATAAATAAAAATTAGTGTCCAGTACATTCCATAAAATTTTATCAAAACAATTTTTTGTGGGTTGGCTGGTGTTTGAACTCAGAACATTGTGCCAATTTGCTCTACCTTTCTCCCCACATCCTTGCCAACACCTGCTGTTCCTTGTATTGAAAGCGGTTAATTTTTATTATCATTGAAT
Organism: Glaucomys volans; assembly: GCA_020662805.1. Taxonomy (NCBI): domain Eukaryota; kingdom Metazoa; phylum Chordata; class Mammalia; order Rodentia; family Sciuridae; genus Glaucomys; species Glaucomys volans. The sequence continues at coordinate 31,722 of JAJEJO010061302.1, read as the reverse complement.
CTAAGCAGTCGTTTTGTTTTCTGACCATCTGCATTTCCAGCACCAGGGTCCATTCAGTGAGTGGGGCTGGGTTCAGTGACTGCTGAGGACTTACTTGGTTGATCTTCAGTGGCCTATCTTGATGGAATTAATCCACCAGGGGGCACTGCAGACTTCAAGAGGAACAACTTCTGAGGATTTCCAGAGAGGAGACCAGAGAATCTGAACTAGTCACATGATACCAAGGGGGGGCAGGTAGTGTTGGTGTAAGTTCATCTCAGGTCTTCAGCTCTGCCACTCTACATACAATTTCAGAAAGTAGGAGACTGTATCTATATTTATTGGGTCTCTTATATCTGTAAATCCATTGGGAGGATGATTTTCTGAGCAGATATCAGGGAATTGCATTTTCCTTGGCGTATGAGGATGGAGGTCTGTTAGAAAATATCTCCAGGACCTGGTTTCAATTTTTTGTTTCATTATGGAAATTTCCAAAAAATATGGAGGTAGTAATTATTCCTATACTCTTGATAGCCAATCTTTTTATACATTGTCTTTGAGACTAGAAGGAACAAGAATAAATGCGTGAGAGAAAAAGTTGAAAAATGAAGAAGAAGAAGAAAGGGGAGGGAATATATTGACTTGGCCAGCAATGGTGGCCTGCAGGGTGTCGGGGAAAGTGTTGGACAGCAGAAGGAGAGAGGTAGAGAATAAAACATGGTGGACACCATATGCAGGGCCCCTTTCCTTTAAACCAATGAAACTCTTGCTGGGAATATTTTCAATGCAGATGGAGATCTACATTTTAAGAAATGGCTTTAATTTCTTAATGCTCATTGCATGCTATTGAATAATTTTCCTTGACCAGAATTTTCATATAATTGATATCTGAAATTACCTGTCAACCACATAATGTAAGGGAATGGCCTTACTCTTCCTGTGATTCTTCAAGGCTCTATTTAATCTAGGTGAGACATAGGTTATTCCCTAAAGTGTCATCATCCTTCCTCACATATATTCCCACAAACTTCTCCTACATCAGCTGTTATAAGAAAAACCCCACTTCCACCTTCATTCATTGGAACATCACCCCCTACACATACACTGTCCACACACAAAACCAAAAAACACAACACTTTTATCTTCATTCATCTGAAACATGGCCCCTTCCCCCCTGCACTGTCCTCACACCATTCTGGAGCCACCCCTGCAGTCTCACTGGGACACTGTGGGTGGAGTTCCCTGTCAGGGGGAAGGACAGAGCTCAGATGTGACTGACTGGGGCTCAGTGAGTCAGTGGAACCTGTTGCCTGAAGAGCAAGCTTGTCTGTCCCCAGACCTGACACCTGCAGAGCAGGGAGAAGGCCCCAGCAACCAGGCCAGCAGCCATGCAGAGGAGACTGGGGGCTCTGCTGGGGCTTCTATGGGTGCAGGTTTGCTGTGAGTTGGGTCTAACCCAGATGATTCTGGGGGTGTTCTAGGGCTGATAGTGTGAGGGAGGACAGGAAGAGCTGGCACGAAGCACCTTTCCTGTCCTCCACCCTCAGGGGTGTTTCCTGGGATATTCTATATATTTGTAAACTGCTCATTGATTCCCCAGTGACACAATCTATGTTTGCTCTTCTCTTTCAAAGCAGGGGTGAGAGGGCAGCAGGTGGAGCAGAGTCCTTCAGCCCTGAGTCTCCAGGAGGGAGCCAGCATTGTTCTGATGTGCAATTTTTCTGTGAACATTTACAACGTACAGTGGTTCCGACAGAATCCTGGGGCCGGCCTCATCCGTCTGTTTTACCTGACTCCAGGGACAAAGCATGAGGGAAGGTTAAAGGGAACAGTGGATTCTAAGGAGCGCTTCAGCACCCTGCACATCTCCACCTCCCAACTGGAAGACTCAGGCACTTACCTCTGTGCAACAAATGCACAGTGCTCCAGAGGACCTGCAGCCTGTCCCCAAACCACTGCTGCACCTGCAGCCACAGCCTCTGCTTTGGAGAGGACTAGCCCAGCAGTGTCTGCACAGCTATGGGTGTCCTGATTGATGTCATAGCACTGTCACCTCTGCTAACAGGAGACTTCTCAGCACCTTCATCCCTCTTGTGTGGGATCCCTCACAGAAACCCTTTTCAGGAAAAATTTCTAATAAGGAATCATTGCAGCAACTGATAAGGATGTCAGAGCCCCAAATGAGCTTAAACAGATCCCCTGTCTGAACTTATAAATAGCACCATGATGAAATTACCATGATGAAAAATGCTTGAAAAATTATAATGGTCAACAATTAAAAAAGAGATGTCTTAGTGTTCCAGCTAATTGCAAATTGTCCAATTTCCAACAAAACAGGAAAATATGATGTGACTTTAGGTATTTTTTGCAGATTTAATGTTTCTATTCAGATTTTTTCACACCTGGAACCTCTGAAAAATATAAATAAAAGTTCTTTCTTGTTTTTGAGTGTCAGGATTATAGAGCAAAAGTGACTTGCTTGAGCTCACATGGGTACACTCTAGTGAAGGTTGGGTGGAATTTCCACTCAGGAAATCTTATATTGGAGTTTGTTTTCTGAGGTAGCCAATGCAGAAGACTCCAGAATGCAAAAGATGTCAATGAATATATTTCTACAATGTGTTCACATACATCCCTGACCAAAATATCCATTTAATCATTTTCAAGTAGCAGCCTTTCAGGAAATGCTCATTGATGTTGAGTTTTGTTACATGGGAATCCAGTGCTCTTCCTTGCATTTTGAATGAATCTTTTACTCATGATTTTCTAACATCCTTTAGGGTCTGGGAAAGGGAGTAGAAATCTTCCAGCATTATCCCCAAAGAAACTTTTATTTTCTGTAGCCATCTACCAAAACTTCTTATAACCAAACCCAAAGTTTAATCCTGTAATGGATTAATTGCAATGTAAATTGATTCTCATCACTGCAAGCTCTTTGTGTTAATATAGGGATGGTGTAGGAAAGAGCCAGTCCATGCAATAAGACGAGGACACCTGGGCAACTCCAAGTGAAGCTGGGAGCAGGACCAGCTTCCCAGGAATGTGACCTGTACATATTCTCAGGACCTGGCACTCAGAAAGGGTCTGGAGCTTGATAAAAATGTTGTGCTGTTGTTATCTTGAAATTCTTAATAATTTTGTGTTTGAACTTGTGTTTTGTAAGTGAATCTGATAAGAGGATGGAGCATGTGCATGAGTGGAGGAGGCACATGGGCCTTCAGGAAAAACACATGTGACCTGTGGTTCAAGGGCCTAGTGGGCATCCCATGAGCTGAGCAGTTGTCTAGCCCATTCCAAGAGCAGGTGCAAGCTAGTTGCTCCCAGTGTCTGTGTGTGGCAATTAATGTTGCTAGTAAATTTTTCCAAAATGAACGCATATGTGCAGACATTGCAATAAAACATTTTGGAGTGATTAGAATCCTTTGAAAAATTTATAAAGTCTGGTTTTGGAAAATTGATGTCATATAGCAAAGTGATTACATACAGGTTCAGAAATAGGAATGCCTGTTATTATGTTTTCATTTCACTTGATGGAATATTAGAGTTGGTAATATAAATAAATATGAAGTCTATATAACAGCAAGGACAATATTATTAGTAAGTGTTGAATTAAAGCTGAAAACATTAGATTAAAACATATCAGCTGGGCATGGTGGTGCATGCCTGTAATCCCAGTGACTCAGGAGGCTGAGGCAGGAGGATCACGAGTTCAAAGCCAGCCTCAGCAACTTAGGGAGGCCCTAAGTAACTCAGTGAGACCCTGTCTCTAAATAAAATGCAAAATAGGGCTGGGAATGTGGCTCAGTGGTTAAATCCTGAGTTCCAAAAAAAGAAAAACATATCAAATGGTCACTGTTGTAGAAAGATTGTCATGCTAAAAATTTCATGTGTTTTGATCACATAACTCTGTCAAAGTTGTATTAGGTAAAACTAAGATCTTTCAGTGGAAAGGTCTGTGAGGAAATAAACAAAAAAGCAATTGATGAAGTGGTAGCCTTGAGAAATAACTTTTCATTCTCCATTTCTATTCAGCCTGCTGTACTATTATTTGTATGGTGTAATTTAATTTAATTTTTAATTTTTTGTGGTATCTCTGTCTTAACTTCTTTCCATTTCATTGGTGTATTATAATTATACATTAATGGTGGATTTATTGTTATATATTCATTCATGCACACAATATAACTGTATAATTTGGTCACTATCATTCTCTAATATTTTCCCTTTCCCTTTCCTCCTCTCCCTTGGTCACATTCTTCTACTGATGTCTGTTTGACATTCATGAGATCCCCACCCCAACCTTTCTTTCACTTTTTATCTGAAGCTTCCACATATAAGAGAAAACATATGACCCCTGACTTTCTGAATTTGGCTTATTTCACCTCACCTAATGTTCTCAACTTCCATCAATTTTCCTGTAAGTGACATAATTTCATTCACCTTTATGGCTGAATAAAATTTCAGTGCATATATACCATGTTTTATTTATCTTTTCATCCACTGATGAACATGTAGGAGATTCCATAGCTTAGCTCTTGTGAATTGTGAACATGGGTTGCATGTATTGCTGTAGTGCAAGAACTTTAATTCTTTAGGATAAATGCCCAGGAGTAGTATACCTGGGTCACATGTTGGTTTCATCCTTAGTCTTTTGTGGGACTTCTATACTGGTTTCTAAGGTGGTTGTACTAATATGTTTTCCCACCAACAGTGTAAAAGTGTTCCTTCTTCTCCACATACTCTGCAACATTTATTATTGTTTATATTCTTGATGGTAGGTGTTCTAAGTGGAATGAGATGAAATCTCAGTTAAATTTTGATTTGCATTTCCCTGATTGCTATGGGTATTTTTATTTTTATGTGTTTATTGTCCATTTGCAGTTCTTCTTTTGAGAAGTACCTGTTTTGTTCATTTGTCCATTTATTAAATAGGCTATTTATTTATTTATTTATTTCTTGGTGTTAAGTTTTTTGAGTTCTTCATATATCATGGATACTAATCCTATGTCAGAAGTGTAGCTAGCAAAGATTTTTTCCCATCTGTAGGTTCTCTTTTTTATTCTTAATTGATTTCTTTTAAATAGATGCAAATTTTAAAATTTGGTGTCATCCCATTTATTAACTCTAGGTTTTATTTCCTAATCTTTAAGAATCCTTTGTGAATGTCATTGTCTGTTCTTATGTGTTGGAGTGTTGACCCTATGTTTTCTTCTAGGAGTTGCATATTTTCTGATTTAATTCCTGGTTTAAGCCATTATGAGGATTTTTTTGGGGGGCGGGGGCAAAGAGGTAAGGATCTAGTCTCATTCTTCTACACATGAATATCCAGTTTTCCAGTCACCATTTGTTACAAAGGCTAACTTTTCTGTAACATATCTTTTTGGCATATCTGTCAAGGATCAGATGACTGTATCTGTGTGATTTTTTCTGTTTCTCTAGTCTTTTCCATTGGTCTGTGTGTCTGTTTTTATGCTGGTACCATGCTGTTTTTGTTACTGTAGTTTTGTAGTATAATTTGAAGTCAGCATTGCTTCTTTTTCCCACTTGGCTACTGTAGATCTCTTATTCTTCCATATAAATTTTAGGACAATTATTTTCCTAAATTCTGGAAATGAATGTCCTTAGTATTTAATGGGGATTGCATTGAATCTGTGTAATGTTTTTGGTAGCATCATTACTCTGACAGTATTTTTTCGGCCACTCCATGAACATGGGAGTTCTTTCCATCTTCTAGTGTCTTGTTCAATTTCTTTTGTTAGAGTTCTGTAGTTTTCACTGTAGGTTCTCTCATCTCTTTGGGTAGATTTATTCCTCAGTATTTTATTTTTGTTGAGGAAATTGTGGAAGGGATTGTTTTCCTGATCAGATATAGGAATTATATGTAAAGACAGTACCCTGATGGAGTAGAATGCTATTTATGTGTGAAGTTTTGAATGAACTAAGTTTTTCTAAGGAAGATAATTTTAAAATTAATGCTCCTTATAATTGAAAATATAGCATTAGGATGCATGACTAAACATTCAGAATTATATACAAATTGTGGAGCCTCTATCAAGTTATCAGATATCCATCAGTTATAGAAAGTAGCCGGGCGTGGTGGTGCATGCCAATAATCCCAGTGGCTCAGGAGGCTGAGGCAGGAGGATCACAAGTTCAAAGGCAGGCTCAGCAAGGGCAAGGTGCTAAGCAACTCAGTGAGACCCTGTCTGTAAATAAAATACAAAATAGGACTGGGGATGTGGCTTAATGGCCCAGTGCCCCTAAGTTCAATCCCAAGTTCCAAAAAGAAAATATCTGTGGAAACATTAAAATTTTGATGTATTAATTATTTTTTAAAATTATATTCAGATTGACAGGAAACTGATTTGTACAAGAAGGTACTACATGTTACAATAATTGATTCCCTAGAAATATCAACCCTAGATTTAATAAAAGTAATTTTTCCAACTAAGTTTTGAAATAATATTGTTCTAGCACATTTTAAGAGCTTCTGTACCTGTTGCATCATTTATCCCAATCAGAAATTACCAAAAATTCAGTTCACAGTTTTGCATTAAGAGTTCTTGATAGCACTTTCAATTATAATCCTTGGAAATGGAGTTACTAAGAGAAGAAATTTTGGAAATCTAACAAAATGAATTGCATAAGCACAATTCGGAAAGTTTTTTTTTCAATTTTGTTGGTTTGGGTCTTCTCTTTCTTACAGCTGATTTGGGTAAGGCTTCATCAATACTGTTTAATTTTTAAAGAAACAACTCATTCTTGCATTGATCCCTCATCTTGTTTTTTATTCTTAATTTCTTGTTATTCTACTTGTAAATCAATCCACTACTCACTGGTTGCTGTTGGAGTGAGATAAAAGCGACAGGCCATCCTCAACACCCAGACCATCTCTAACATCTTTCCAATAAGTAGCAGTATATATTCATTAGCCTTGGAGGGAAGGATGCCAACATCATCAGCATCACTCAAACTTTGTCAGTAAGAATGATCTTTGAAATTGAGACACTAAAGATAACATTGTCCTCCTGCAGCTGACAGTCCCTGAAGGTGGGAGAAAATCGTATTTCTGAATGCCACAACTCAAAAAGGTATCAGTACCCAAGAATAGGGCACATTGTCCAACAAAGGATTGAGAATTCTATTATATGCAGAATGGGTGAGAGAATAGAAGAAGCTTAGAATGGAGAAATGTTATATTTATGGAAACATTTTATGCTGCACCCTCTTCAATTCCCCTCAGTGCTTGACAAGGATTCCACTGTGTTATAAAGATGTTTGCAAGGTCTCATCTCTCTGGGAGTTGGGGGCCACTGTTTCCTCCTGTCTTGTTTAATTTGCCTATGCTTGGGATTAATATTATATTGGATTTCTGGGAATTCTAGGGTCCTAGGGAATTTAGAACACAAGAATCAAACAGCTAATCATACTGGATATAACCAAGAAAGGCCCTTATTCTGGTGTGATAAAAGTATAACATGGAAAGAATGTTATGCTCATTTCCAGCAACTTATACTAAATACACCACAGATGGTGACTACTCCAGATGACCTAGGGCAGAAAAACATGTTGTTCCCACCTTAACTCCAGACAAACAAGGTTGTTAAGGCTAGAGAAATAGTCCCAACAACTCAGACACCATTTGGTCATGCTTATTTGGTTAATGAAAAACCATGGTATCATCCTAGGAAACCAGCTTCAGGTCCCTCAGATTTAGACCCATCCTTTATCTCCCACTGGCAGAATACACCTTGGTTGGCATCAACTGTATTATAATAGAAAATGTACATGGAAACTCATCTCCCCTTTTCAGAATATTTAACATATATGAGGCCCTGGTGTTTGCTTAGTTGCTCTGAACAGCTTTCTTGGGCAAAACAGGCTAATATTACTGGGCAAAAGTAGGAGGTGTAATCTAGCAAGAGCTATTGCTCCTATTAAACTAGTTATTAACCATATAGTGTAAGTTTATATGTTGTTCACAGAAATGGTTTCTTAGTATGATATCTCCAATACTATAAGAAGTAGAACTAGTTAAAGATTATATAGAGGAATACTTAAAAATATTGTGAGGAGCTAATAATATTTGATCCGCTAATACGTTTTGCCTATTGTATTGTAGTTTGCATCAGTTTCCTTTTGTGTGGCCTCAAGATATTGTACTCAAGCTAGAAGTTAACATATAAAAATGGTGTGGAAAAAATAAACTTAGAACTTAGCCTCAGATCACTGAATCTGTGATGCTTTGTTCTCCACCTCACTGACGCCATCCCACTCACCAGAGACCACCACGACCCTTATGCTAGGGCTGGACCCGGCAATTTTATACACACATATATAGATATATATTTATTTATTGAGTTGAAGTTTATCATCACAGGTGTCCTTAAATTTTTTATGGAATGAGATTTGAATGAGGAGTTAGATTTACTCTCTGTGACTTTGGGGGTGCATTGAGGACAAATCAGGGGAAAGAAGTCTTGCCTTCTGAAAATGAGGTCATCTTGGTTTGCCAGAAGCCATTGCCCATGGTTAGTTTTTTTTTGGGGGTTTGTTTCCTATTATTTTATCTTCATAGATTGCATAGGCAATAGGTAGGCTTCCCTAGAAGAGCTTCTTATGGAAGTTTGAGGAAACATCAAGAAATTAAAGTAGAAAAGAGCAGGTAGTTTTGTTTTTTTCTTTTTTTGTCAAATGGAAGTAATCCTGGAAATGTATAGAGCTGAAGTGCTATACCAAAGTTTTGGGGAAATAATTTTGTAGTGAAAATCCTAGTGAAAAATCATTGATCAAGGCAGCAGAAGTCCATCCAAGGAGGATTGGCTCATAGGTTAAGAGGGAATTCCAGATAATAAATAAGACAGTCATTGCATTTATGGACAATAATCCATTTTTAATTTGTTCTAGTTAGTTATATATGGCAGAATGCATTTAGATGCATCATACATAAGTGGAGTATAACTTCTTATTCTTCTGGTTGCACATGATGTAGATTCATAACTATCATTTAATCATGTAGATACATAGGGTAATAATGTCTGATTCATTCTACTATCCTTCTTACCACCATACCCCCTCCCCTCCCCTCTGCCTAATACAAAGTACCTCTATTTTTCCTTAGTGTCCTCCTCCCTGCTTATTGTGAATTAGCATCTGATACCAGAGAAAATATTTGGCCTTTAGTTCTTTGGGATTAGCTTATTTTGCTTAGCATGATATTCTACAGCTCCATTCATTTACCTGCAAATGCCATAATTTCATTCTTCTTTAAGGCTGAGTATATATACAACATTTTCTCTATCCATTCATTTGTTGAAGGGCATCTAGATTGATTCCATAGTTTGGCTATTGTGAATTAAGCTGCTATAAACATTGATGTGGCTGCAGCACTACAGATATGCTGATTTTAAGTTCTTTGGGTATATGCTGAGGAGTGGGATAGCTGGGTGAAATGGTGGTTCCATTCCAAGTTTTCTGAGGAATCTCCATATTGCTTTCCATACTAGATGCACCAATTTGCAGTCCTACCAGTAATGTATGAGTACCTTTCCCCCACATCCTTGCCAACATTTATTGCTACTTGTACTCTTGACAATTGCCATTCTGACTGGAGTGAGATGAAATCTCAGTGCAGTTTCAATTGGCATATCTCTATCTAATTGCTAGAGATGTTGAACATTTTTCATATGTTTGTTGATTGATTGCATTTCTTCCTCTGTGAAGTGTCTTTTCAGTTTCTAAGTCCATTTGTTGATTGGGTTATTTGTTTCTTTGTTGTTGAGTTTTTTGAGTTCTATGTATATCCTCTAGATTAAATGCTCTATCTCAGGTGCAGGTGGCAAAGATTTTCTCATATTCTGTAGACTCTCTCTTCACCTTATTGATTGTTTCCTTGGCTGTGAAGAAGCTTTTTAGTTTTAATCCATCCTATTTATTGATTCTTGATTGTACTTCTTGCTTTGTAGGAGTCTTGATGAGGAAGTCGGTTCTTAAACCGACATGATGAAGATTCAGGCCTACCTTTTCTTGTGTTAGGCGAAGGGTCTCAGTTCTTGTGCCTAAGTCTTTGGTCCACTTTGAGTTGAGTTTTGTGTAGGTTGAGATATAGAGGCTTAATTTCATTGTATTACATATGGATTTCCAATTTTCCCAGAGCCATTTGTTGAAAAGCCTGTATTTTCCCAATGAATGTTTTTGGCACCTTTGTCTAGTATGAGATAACTGTATCTTTGTGGGTTTCTCTGTGTCTTCTATTCTGTACCATTGGTCTATGTGTCTGTTTTGGTGCCAGAACCATGTCATTTTTGTTACTATTGCTCTGTAGTATAGTTTAAGGTCTGGTATTGCGATGCCTCCTGCTTAACTTTTCTTGCTAAGGATTGCTGTGGCTAGTCTGGGTCTCTTGTTTTTCCAAATGCATTTCTTGATTGCTTTTTCCATTTCTATGAAGAATGTCATTGGGATTTTAATAGAAATTGCATTAAATCTGTATAGTGCTTTTGGTAGTATGGCCATTTTGACAATATTAATTCTGCCTATTCAGGAGCATGGGAGGTCTTTCCATCTTCTAAGGTCTTCTTCAATTTCTTTCTTTAGTCCAGCCTTAGCAGGGGTTGTGGCACAGCTTGGTGAGGGGAAGGCATCATCAACGAGAATAAAATGACACAGACTCAAAGATCTGAGGCTTAGTTGTAATATTACTGTTTCATGGCTTAGTTCTAAGTAAGTTTCACATCTCAGTTCCTACTTTACTGTTTCATACCCAATTTAACTATTTTCATTTACCTTGAGTACAATCTCTTGACCTTACATGAAAGGGAAAATGTTGCAAGCTCTGAGTGAATCTTATGAGCATAAGTATAATCAAAATAAGATAACTTCTCCTATTCCTCTAAGAAAAACATCACAAAAAACTTTAATGTTCTGGTTTTTGTCTTACTAGGAAAGATAAGAGTAGAGGCCATGCTCATAAGTTATATAGGTTTTAGCACATCATGGTTTAAAGTTGAGTCAAGAATAACAAACAGCCATATCAATCAAGCACACTTGGCATCTCTCTCAAAGACAGCACAGTGCCCTTTGATCTATCTGTTGTAATTAAAGTGGAACTTCTTTTTGTTAATTAGTTAAACAACCTCTAAGAAAAGCACTTCTTATTTCCTAATTATAACTTCTATCTAAAGGAAAGGGAGACCTATATCTAGGGGCTTTAAAGATTATTCTCTAGGGGAAGATTATAGTTTTCCATGTAATCCAGGTGTGGTCCTTGAACTGTGAAAACAGTTTCACTAAGAGGGGGGCACATCCTGGTTTGGGCTAAAGCAGCCGGGCAGTCTGGCTGCATTAAGCTAACTGAGAGCAGTGGACAATAACTCTTGTTGATCTGACCCACGACATTTTTTCTGTTACTTAAAATAGTATTACATATAAAATCAATTAAGGCTTGAGCAGTGTTATTTTTATGTTCCAAATCACTTAATGTCTGACTTTTTAATGAAATCTTTAAATGTAAACATACAATAAGAAATAACACAAAAACAAGAAGGAGCATGCCACATTCACATTTCCCAGAAGATTAGACCATTCAAGAATCTTCATTATTCCCAGTGGAACCGTGTCAAGCACTGAGGGGAGTAGTAGTGGTCGTGGCATTTAGTGTTCTGTAGTTTTCACTGTAGAGGTCTTTCATTTCTTCTGTTAGAGTGATTCCCAAGCATTTTATTCATTTCTTATTGAGAATGGGATAGTTTTTATTGTGAATGGGATAGTTTTCCTAATTTCTCTTTCAGTGGATTCATCACTGCTGTACAGGAATGCAATTGATTTATGGGTGTTAATTTTGTATCCTGCTACTTTGCTGAATTTGTTTTATTTTCTAGAAGTTTCTGGTGGAAATTTTTGGATCTTTTAAATATAGAATCATGTCATTGGCTAATAGTAATAGTTTGAGTTCTTCTTTTCCTATTTGTGTCTTTTTAATTTCTATCTTCTGTCTAATTGCTCTGGTTATAATTTCAAGGATTATGTTGAATAGAAGTGGTGAAAGAGGGCTTCCCTATCTTGTTCCAGATTTTAGAGGGAATGCTTTCAATTTTTCTCCTGTTAGAATGTGTTGGCCTTGATTTTAGCATACATAGCTTTTACAGTGCTGCATTATTGGCAGGACTAGTCTTGGAGAAGCAGTGTGTGATATAGTGTGCATTTCCAATATTCAGTGGTCTTCTATCTTACTTTGTTCTTTGGCTTACAAGTTCCTTTGATGAGGAGTTTTTCTCTGTCATAGATAAACCTTGGAGGAATTTTTTGCAGAAAGGGAAAGTATGTAGCATTCCTTCATTTATGAGAGTGAATCATGATGCTACCTTGATTTTGAACATGTCAAATCAGCCCATGGTTTGTATCAACATCAGCAGCATCTACCACTTTCCAATTTATTAACAATGACTCAGTAGTGTACATGCACATCAACACTTATCTCTACTAACTGTGCATTTAATTTGTGCTCTCATACCTACCAGACCTATTGCCACTTTTTATGTGTCTTCCTTCCTCATGGGGGAAGGCAAGGCCATTTTACAAGGGAGTCCAGTAATTAAGGGTGTGACCACAAGGGGGCAGTCTACCCCCAGCTGGTGCAGAACAGGTGGAGGGATCTTGGTAGTGGATTCTGAAGGAACAGGCTTACAGCAGAAGCAGAGACTTTTTCTTATTGGCTGACACTAAGAGAAGCCACTATAATTGTTAGAGGAAAAGAAGCGACAACCTGATAGCATAAGGTGCTCTTCTGACTAGAGATATCAAATCTGTGGTCTAAAGGGAAGAACAATGAAGACACTGATTCATTCTTTATTCATATTCTTGTGGCTACATCTGAGCTGTGAGTTGAGGATTGGGGGATAATAGAGCTTACTACTGGATGTTCTTTTAATGTCCAGGGAGAAGACTGGGTTTATTCAGATCTCCTGAATGTCCTGAAGAACAATAAAATTCTGGAGAGTAATGACCAAACTTCCTGTTTTTCTTTTTCTTTCTCCAGATGTGAGTCGAGGAGAGAAGGTGGAGCAGAGCCCTACTACCCTGAGTGTCTGGGAGGGAGACAGTGCTGTTATCAACTGTACTTATTCAGACAGTGGTTCCGTCTACTTCGCTTGGTATAAGCAAGAGGCTGGAAAAGCTCTCCAGAACATTATAGACATTCGTTCAAATAAGGAGATGAATCAAATCCAAAGACTCATTGTTGTGTTGGATAAGAGAGCCAAACACTTCTCCCTGAACATTACAGCCACTCAGTTTGGAGACTCAGCTGTCTACTTCTGTGGAGCCAGTGCACGGTGGTTCCCAGACACCTGCAGCCTGTACTCAAACCTGCCACTGGGCTGAGCCTCACTCACTTTCCTTACCATAAACTTTCCAGAATAGCATTTGCATTTTTCTTGCAAGCAGCAAACAGCATATTAGCATATAATAAGAAAGTTAGGTACATTATGACCCAGGTGCTTAATAATTTTATCTAAATTTTGCTTAACATTTTTCCTAGCATTTTTGTGTATATTTGCAGTGTAAAACATGATGTTTTGATGTACATATGTATAGTGAAAATTGGACTGATGAATGAGGAGATGCATAGGGAAGGAATGGGGGAAGAAATCTCCAACTCCAAGTATGTCCACATGATTAGCAATCCTAAATCTGTGCTTAATGATTCTTAGTGGAGTGAATCAGACATTATTACCTCATGTACATGTATGTCTGCATGACTGATATGATTCTGCAATATGTTTAATCAGAAAAATGAGAGAACACACTCCATTTATGTATGATCTCTGAAAATGTATAAATGCATTCTACTGTCACATACAACTAATTAGAAAAAATAAAATTAAAAATTTTTAAAAAAGAAAGGAAAAAACTGTTTTCCTTGAAATCTGGACATTGAAGAGTTTACACTTGCAGTTCAGATTCCTCTCATATAAATAACCCTTGTGATCAATATCATAATCCATGTTATTGTGGCCTTTGACTCCTTAGATATTACATTAGTTATTTTTCCTGTTAGAAAACATTACATGCAGAACCCAGAAAATTCATGTGATAAAAAATGTGAACTTAATAATTTTGTAGACAATCTGTTTTCAATATTTGTTCAAAGAATACAGAGAAGTACATATGAAGGATGAACAAGTCTAGATATATAATATACAGTATAAGGCATATAGTTAATTATGCTGTACTAGGGATTTCAGTCAAATAAACAGATTCAACTGTTTTGTCAAATACAAGAAGTTACTATGGAAGAGAATAGATACATAATTTTCTTCACTATATAATCCTTATGCTATATATAGTCATTCTAGAAACATCCTATTTTAAAACCCCAATTATATAATATGTATTTTGATGAAATCTATGTCCATATTTCCATGCTTTTCTTCCTTGATAAAATTTCATTTCATAAAGATATTTAAATTTATTTAACATTTAATTTTTGCTTCTTCATTTCTTGCATATATATAAAATTATATATATGTATATGTATAGATACATATATATTAACCCTCACTTAACTCTTACTAGTGGGTTACGGAAGGAATTTGGTTTATGATTCATAGATGTCTTGGTATAATGATATCTTCATGTCTAGACTGAATTAAATATATCACATTTTTAGTTTAAAAATTATGTCCTTTAATCATGACAGTAAATCAAAGAAAGTGAAGAAGCTGTATAAAAAAGAAATTTCTGAAGTTTCTGACTTCTTGTGAAAGATAGGTTAATTTTAAGAGCTCCCATATTAAGGATGGATACAGCTGGCCATTGGTATGGTGAAGAGGATCCCTCTTGGCTCAGTTATGGATGTCCTTTATGAGCTAATCGGCCTGTTCTTGTGGTCTTTAGAATAAATGAGATTTAAAAAATCTGAACAGGAATGGGTGATGTCGTGGCCCTTCTTTAAACTGGCTGCCCTTTCTCCTTCAATATTATTACCAGCTCCTGTCCTGGAGAAGAAAATTGACTTGTTATTAGTCCATTACCCCCAGGGCTGATAATGGAGTGAGAGGAAAGCATGGCTTACATTTTATTGCTAAGTTTCATGGTTATGAGAGGCAGTATGCTATCATTCGCACAATGAACTATCTTACTAAGGTGACAATTTATCCAAAAGAATGAAAGGATTAAAACACACACACACACACACACACACACACACACACACACCCCTCAAACCACAGCATGCAGAATCAGTCATCTCAGATCCAGACATTTTCAAGCTTTGGACCCTCAACATGGTTGTGTGTGTTTTCCTTTAGCTTCTGTAACAAACTTGGTGGCTTATGCTAACAGAAGTGTTTTCTCTCTGTCTTAGTTCTAGAGGCCTGAAGTTGAAATCAGTTTCTCTGGGCTGGAATCGAGGTGTCAGTGGGGCTGCACCCATCCAGAGGCTGTAGAGAGAATCAGCTCCTGGTCTCTCCCAGATCTGATGGCCACCAGCATTTCTGGGCTTGTGGCTGCCTCTCCAGTGTCTGCCTCCACAATCACCCTGGCTTCTCTATCCCATTGTCAAATCTCCCTCTCACAAGCACACACAAGGTTGCTTTCAGATTTCATAAAATCTAGTATACTCTCTAGTTAAAGATCTCAGGATTTTAAATTAAACATAGATTAACTAGCATTCAGGGGTCAGGAGCTGATTAGTTTGGGTGGTGTTATTTTGCCTCCCACAGTGGGTTTGGTTGGGCCTTTTAATCCACATTGAAGAAATAATGTTATGTATTAGACTGAGTCCAGTCACAAAAATACAGAATATAAGCACTTTATTTTCCTGGTGTTTTAAATATTGTTTCTTAAATTATCATATAGAAGAGCTAACTTTTTAGTGTATGGTTCAATTTGTGAACACTGATTTCCAGTGCATGATAAAGATCTGTGTAACCCCTGCACAATCATGACAGGGATCAGTGTTGTCATCTCAGAAACTCTTGTCTCTCCTATTGAATTACACCTTCCCATCCCTAAGTCCAGGCAAACTAATGTGTTCTTTTCTATATTTGACTTTGCAGAATATTCTTTGCATTGAACCATATAATTTAAAGCTCTGAAGAAATCTGAGTCTTGGATAGAGGAAGCAAATGCTATTGTGCACACATAAGACCTCCATCTCTACACCAACCTCAGTTGTTCCTACTCCTGAATGTTTTAATCTTTATGTCATTTTATTTAGAAAATCATCATTTCAAGTGTTTCTATTTCTATGGTGATCTGATTTCTGTTTTTACTAAAAAAGAAAAAAAAAACCCACCACAATGACAATTGATAAAAGAGAGTTTCAGTTTAGTGTTATGTCGGTTTGTACAATCAGGGTGAGACACTCTCTCTATATAATGTAAATTCTATTTTTGGGGGGAGGAGAGAGTACTGGGGATTAAACTCAACCACTGAGCCACATCCTCAGGCCTATTCTATATTTATTTAGAGACAGGGTCTCATTGAGTAGCTTAGCACCTTGCTGTTCCTGAGGTTGAGTTTCAACTTGTGATCCTCCTGCCACAGCCTCTCAAGGGGCTGCATTTATAGGTGTGCACCACTGCACCTGACTGCACCAACGCTATCTTGATTATCAGTGGATACATTTCTAACATTTCAAGTCCAATTTTATTGATCAAAAGTCATTTAATTTGTGTTCTTGAGGCTGGGTTATAAGTTGGATTTTTCCAGAGGTAGCATTGAATGAAATATCCAACAATTCTTTAGGTTTGATTTCCTACTAATGATTTTGTAGTAATAAATAAATAAAGCCTGTACCTAATGAAGTTATTTTACTAGTAAGCGAACAAAATAGTATAAATTGGAAATATGTTATATTCTACCATTATGGTGAGAGAATAGTACTTAATTCTAAAAAGTTAAGGATTGAACAGGAGATATCACATCCAGAGGATCTGTTCTGACATCTCAGAGGTAATATCCATGTTGTTCCAGGGCTTGTGTGTTTCAAGGACCTTGGGTCAGTGCTCATCTGATGAGACTGTTTGCTTGTGGACATTCTCTGCAGAACCTTAGTTAAGATCTTTAATGGGAGTTACTTTTTAATTCTGATTATTTTAGGATGAATGATGCCATACTAGTTGTTAGATGCACCTAGGATCAGTTCCTTATACTTTATTTGTTCAACTGATAGTAAATAACGCTTGGTCATTTCTATGAGGTTCAAAGGCATGTTTCTCTTGTTTGCTTCAGCAGGCCATCTAGGTTTAGGCCACATAAAGGCTTATTAATGAGAGGCCAGGAAAACCAAATAGTGGTGTGCTGATGAGGATACTACTGATTCATGAATGTACTTATCTAGTTCAGTTTGTAAAAGCATGGAATCTGTATAATTGGGGAATTACATGTACTCACTGGGACTAGTTCATAGCACGACAACATATGACTTCCTGTGAGAAGGAACAGCAGGGCCATGAGAACTTAGGTTAACAATGCATTACACAGGATGGGGGTGCTCAAGCATGTCTAATGCAGTAATTAATTTCACCTGATTTTTTATTTTTCTTTGGGGGTAGAACTTGGGGCTTCACATATGCTAGGCAGCTGCTGTAATACTGAGATATATCCCAGCATAATTCAGTATTTAATTTGATTTTGGACATTTCATTTGGTTCCAAATTTCCAGAGGATAGGGAGGTGATGAAAAACGTGAAATTTCTGAGTGAAGACGAAGCCTTGCCCGGCTGTCCTGAAAACATGCTTCAAGTGAATGGAATGAACACAGGCAGGGAACACAAAATGAAATTGAGCTTTGTTTGTCAGGGTGCTGTGGCTTTCTGACAGGAGCCTGCTTCGACTCAAGTAGAAAATAGAACACTTACTACTACATGTGCCTGACTTGCACAGGTATTGCAACTCTATTAAATTCTTTTGGAGATGTTCAGATGGCTCCACAGGACTATATTCCTGTTAAAGTTCTATCTTTGCAGTATTTATGGAACTGTTTTGGTTCCAGGAAAGGCATGAACTGGCCACATCCTCTGCTATGCTGAGAAAATTTCCCTATAACTGTTCATTGAATGTTCAGCCAACCTGTCCCCACTGTGATGTGTTGTCTCTGGGGACTCAAGCAAGCATTCACTAGAGATCAGTTGGCTCATTCAGGGGGTCTTTCTGCCTTTGGTAATATCTCCTCCTCATTGATCAAAGAAATGTGTCTTTTGCAGTGTTTTTATGCAAACTTGGGAACTAAGTTTTCTGCTTCTGAGATGAAATTGTGGAGCTTTCCCATGGATTTTTCTTTATGTTGTATACAAGATCCTTGCATACGGAGTGTAGCCAGAAAGGTGTGTTTAGTTTAGCATGATCATCTGCTCAAGTACCACCCCTCCCCTACTTCTGTGTTGAGTCTGATAGTGTGGGACTTTGTCTTCATGACAAAATTTCTATGATTTGCATAAGGACATCAAATATTTCAGGTATTTAGTGTCTCTTTTCAATGGTGGTATTGGATTAATAGGCTTAAGAAACCTGATGGTCTCTAGAGTCCTGGCAGTTTTTAGCTACATTGAAAGCTGCTGACATCACTGTGTATATTTTTTGTTTTCACCTTTCTCAGAGGGATCCAGAAGTTCAGCAATCTGAATTAATTTTCCTTCTATTTGAAGACTAGATATATATTGGAATCTGGTATTATCCTTGTTCATTTTTTTATGATAAGATGTTGAAATCAAATTTAATTCAAAATTTGGCATGAGTGTGTCAAAATATCTTTTCAAGACATGGACACCCTTTGAATAACTGAAATACAATCATGATATTTCTGTGAATGAGCACATAATGGATTTAAACATTATGAGAAGAATTTCATAGTATCTCTTTAATTATTTAGTCAACTTCCTGGTAGCAAAATGTTCCATGTCAGTAGAGAGCAGAACAGGTGTACTGTTTGTGGCATAATCAGATTTAGTGTGATTTCAGTGGTAGATCTGAGGTCTCCTTGGTGAGACTGTCAGCCAGCATGCAGAGAAGTTTAAAATGACACATGCCAACTGCCTGCACCAGGAAGCCTCTGCTTCCTGTTCTGGTGCAGCAGCAGCTGGTAGCACAGGAGTTCCTCCCTCACCCTGTCAGGCTCCCCTCCCAGTGAGTGCTCTGAAATCCAAGAAGAAAAAGATACTTTTCATCCAGAGGAAGAACACCAGAATGGTGCTGTCCAGGCTGCTGAAGCTGGTCATGGCATCAATGTGGCTGGACTGGGATGGTGACTGTGGGATGGGGCTTCCCCTGTGATCTAGGGATTAGGGGACAGGGTAGCCTTAAAGGGACTTTGGGAAGGAGGGTTAGGAGGGAGCAATAATGTACTTTTTTTTGTTTCCCACTATCTATCCCTAAACTTTCTGATTCTGTCCTTTGTCCATCATGATCCAGTTTTGCCCAGAAGGTAACTCAGAACCTGCCAGTTGTGTGGGTGCAGGAGAAGGAGGCTGTGAGCCTATACTGCACCTATGAATCCAGTTCTATAAATTATGGTCTCCTGTGGTACAAGCAGCCCAGCAGTTGGGAGATGGTCTTCCTCATTTCCCAGGACTTGGGTAGTCTGCAAAATGCCACAGAAGGTCGCTACTCACTGAGTTTGCAGAAGGCAAGCAAATCCATCCAGGTTGTCATCTCAGCCTCACAGCTGGGGGACTCAGCTGTGTATTTCTGTGCACTGAGAGATGACACAGTGGGAGGACTGCTGGACGCAGTCATACAGAAACCCAGATCTGTGCCTGAGACACCCACCTGGTGTAGGGACCAAGGCAGGGAATGGCCACCCCAGACAGGAAGTGGCCAGGGCTGTGTCAGCTCATGTCTGGGGCTGGAGGGAAAACACTCACTCTGAGGAAACCTTCTCTAGGTTCACAGAGCACATCAGAGATATCAATGATCAATGGCATCCATATTCCTGAATCTTTGGATTGAAAGTTGACACAGAGTTTTTGACAGAAGATAGCAAAGGAAGAATAAGCACAGTAAATCATTTGTCATTTAATATAAAATTTAGTTCAAGGAAGTGGTTAAAGTAATTCAGAAGCACATGACTAAAAAGTAGTCAAAATTTGTATCATCTGCTTGGATTTTTCAGAACAAGTTTTCCATTAAGTATTTATTGAGTAAAAATTATGTTTCTAGTGTATGTTAAATTGAGGAAGGCCTTGAAATCTGTGTGTGTGTGTGTGTGTTTGTGTGTGTTTAAGAAAAATCATCCTATTTTGTACAATTTAATGAATTTGACTTAAATTTGCTTTCCTTGAGTAAAAGGTATTTACTTTCTGAGTGTATTATACTACAATCTTTGTTCTAAGGGTTCCTTATATCTTCTGAATGACTTTACCAAGGAAGAGCTCCATTTGCATACTGAAAGCTTTGTCTCACTCTCCATGTTTATGGAAAACTCTGTAACTAGTGGCTCTTGGATATGTGGAGGATCCACCCCACAGAGACCTCTTTACAGGTGTATAAGGGATCATTTTCTCCTAAAACAGTTACCACACTTTAAAAATATTAAAATTCCCACTTTCCATATAATATGTTCCTGCTTGTTTTTTCAGTTTTACTGTTTTATTTGTTTCATTCTGTGCTAGTCACAGAAAGTAGTAAATTTTATTACTTGTTAGGGTGAATCACTTCTCAGCAGTAAAGTTTACCATGAAGTTTTTAGTAATTTAATGCAGTTATGTTTCAACATAAATGTTCAAATCTGTCCCAAATTTCATAGTCAATAACCCTCTACTAAATCAAATAAAATAACATACAAAACCAAAGAATGCTTCAAAACCCTAAAGTTAGTATTCCATCTTTTGAACATATTTACACATGACATATCAACTTATTTATTAACTCTTAATTCTGATATGTGCCAATTTTCTCAACTTCTTAAAAAATTAAAGTATTACAGTTACACATGGTAGTTGGCTTTAACCTGACACAAGCTTATATGTGTGGTATTTGATTTTGGTTCATGTTCCCCCCTTTTCTTCCTCTCCTCCTTCCCCATAACCCTTTCGCTACTCTACTGGTCTTCCTTTCCCTCACCTATTTATTTAGATTGGGCCTTTCTACTCACACATAAAATTGAAAAATCCTGTTGGTGTATTTATATATGCACATAACATGATTTTTAAAATTAATTTTTCATTTTCTCCCCTTTACTATCCCCATGTCTTCCTCTTGATCTCCTCCTACTCTATTGGTCTTGCCAATATCTTTATGATATCCAATCTTCTCCTCCTTCATATCTTTATTTTACTCTAGCTTCCACATATGAGAGAAAACAGTTGACCCTTGATTTTCTGAGGCTGATTTTTTTTAACTTTGTATGATGTTCTTAATTTGCTTCCTTTTACCAGCAAATGCCATAATTTTAATTCTTGTATTTGTGTAAAATTCCACTGTGTATATAAAGTATAATTTCTTAATCTTTTATCTATTATGGGTATCTGGGTTGTCTGCATTATTTAGTTATTGTGAATTTTATTCCTATAAACATCGAGGTAGCTGTATCATTATAGTATGTTGATTTTGGTTCTTTTGGATAAATATTAAGGAGTAGATTAGCTTGGTCACATTGTGGTTAAATTTGTCGTTTTTTGAGGACTCTTGCAATTGCTTTCCAGAGTAGTTGTACTAGTCTGAAGTCTTATCAACAATGCATAAGTGTAACTTTCCCCCACATCCTCACCAGCATTTATTGTTATTTGTGTTCTGATCATTGTCATTCTGACTGGAGTGAGATGAAAGCTTAGTGTAGTTTGGAGTTGCATGTCTTTGATTGCTAGAGATGTTGAACATTTTTCACATACTTATTTGGCCAGTTGTGTTTCTTCTTATGAGAAATATGTGTTTAGTTCTGTTACTCATTTATTGGATTATTTGTTTTTTTTTTTTCCAGTTTTAAGTGTTTTGAGTTCTTTGTATTTTGGATATTTATCCCCTGTTGTAGTAGCAAGTGGCAACAATTATCTCCCATTCTGTAAGTCTCTCTTTACATTCTTAATCATTTCCTTTGCTGTGCAGAACTTTTTAATTAATGGCATTCCACTTTCTCTCTTTTATTATTATTATTTTTTTGTACCAGGAGTTGTCCCCAGGGATGCTTAAACACAGGGCCACATCTCTGATACTTTTTAAAATTTTATTTAGAGACAGGGTCTCTCTAAGTTGTTTTAGGGCCTTGCTAAGTTGCTGAGATTGGCTTTGAACTTGTGATCCTCTTGCTTCAGCCTCCTGAGTTGCTAGGTTTACAGGTGTGCACCACAGTGCCTGGCTGTCATCCCACTTACTTATTTTTGGTTTTATTTCTTGAGTTTTAGGTGTCTTGTTAAAGAAGCTGGTGCCAACACCAATATGATGTAGATTTCCTTCTATTCTAGGGATAGTTTCTTCTATCCATTGCTTCTTCAAAATTATTGACATGAGTAGGTATTGGATTTTATCAAAGTTCTTTTCTGCATCTGTTGTGAAGATCATGTGATTCTTGTCCTTAATTCTATATAGGAACTGAATTGCATTTGTTGATTTGTGCATGTTTAACTAACCTTGCATTTCTGGGATGAAATCCACTGATCATGGTGTATTATCTTCTTGATATATTTTTGTGGGCAGTTTGCTAATATTATGTTAAGGATTTTGCACCTGTGTTCAGCAGAGTTTTTGGTTTGTACTTTTCTTTCCTTGATGTGCCTTTGGTTTTGGTATCAGGGTTCTACTGGCTTCATAGAATGTGATTGGGATTGATTTCTCCCTTTCAATCTCATGGAATAATTTGAAGAAAGATTGGTGTCATTTCTTTAAAGATCTGATAGAATTAAACTGATAATCTCTCTGGTCTTGATCTTATCTTTTTGGAAGGCTTCTAATTGCTGTTTCAATTTCATTCTTTGATATTTGTTTAGATTTTCGATATTTTTCTGTTTCAATTTAGGCAGATCATATGTGTGTAGAAATTTGTCAAGGTCTTCTAGATTTTTCAGTTTAATGGAGTATACATTTTCAAAGTAGTTTCTAATGATTCTCTGGATTTATGAAGATTCTGTGGTAGTGTCTCCATTATTATTTCTAATTTTGTTGATTTTGGTTAGTCTGGCTTAGGGTTTTTTATATTTTTGAAGAACCAAGTCCTTGCTGCATTGATCTTGTGTGTTGTTTTTATTCTCAATTTCATTGTTTTTGTCTCCAATCTTAGTTATTTTCTGTCTGTTACCAAGTTTGGAATTTGTTCTTCCTTTCCTAAGACCTTGAGATGGAACATGAATTTATTTATTTGAGATCTATCATTTTTTTAAAAATGTGAGCACTCAATATTATAAATTGTCTTATTAGAACTGCTTTCATATTGTATCTCTGTTCTTACTTGTTTTAAAGAATTTCTTGATTACTTGTCATTTCTTCTTTGATTTATTCTTCATTTAAAAAAGTATTGTTCAATCTCCACGTGCTTATGTAGTTTCTATTGTTTCTTCTTGTTAGTTTCTAGTTTCACATCATTATGTTCTGAGAGGTACAGGACTATACCAATTATTTTGTATTTGCTAAGACTTAGGTTGTGACCTAGAATATGGTCCATTTTGGAAAATGTTTTAATGAATTGCTGAGAAGAAGGTGTTTGGGTGCAAAATATTCAGGAATTATGGGATGAAATTATCTATTGATATATATTAGGTACATTTAATTCATAGTATTATTTAGGTTTGAAATACTTTCATTGATTTTATGTTGTGATGGCCTGTCTATTGGTGATCAGGGTATGCTGAAATTAACCAGAGTTATTGTATTGGGTCTATCTGAGATTTAATGTCAAGGAGAATTTTTACAAATGCAATTAGGTGCACTGACATTTGGGGCATATATACTTGCTTTTGGTATATGTTCTAGTTGAATTCTTCCCTTTACCAGAATGTAGTAATCTTCTTTGTTCCTTCTGATTAATCTTTGCTTGAAGTCTCCTTCTCAGGTTTGGTCTCTGGATGTTGTGTCAGAGTTCATTTATATTCTAATCATGTTCTATCATTTCTTTTCCCTTTATTTTATTCTGTGTACTCAAGTTCACGTAGTCCATCTTCAGCAGCTGAAGTTTTATTTTCTACACAAGCTAATCTGTTGGTGATGTTTTCAAGTAAAGTTTTAATTTGATTTATTTTGTCTTTCCGTTGCAGGAGTTATTATTGGTTTCTTTTCAATGTTTCTATTTCTTTATTGAAATGGCCTTTCATCTCTTGTATTTTCTCTGTTAATTCATTCTTAAATTTTCATTTGGTTCATTGAACATTTTACTGACCATTTTTTCCTAATCTTTCTCTGGAATTTTATCCATCTCCATATCTGCAGGATCCTTTGTTGGGGGATGTGAATATTGGGGGTAGTTTTGTTTGTTTTCTTTTTTATATTTTCAGAGGTCTCAGATTTGCAAATCAACTGAGATAGATTCTCCTTCCTAATTTATATACTTGTGCTATTGCATGTAGCTAGTTTTTTGGGGCAACTTCTTTCTGTTTTTTATATATGAGCAGATGTCAAGGGATGGAACCTGATGTGCCCCTCCAGTTGTTCCTCCTTTCGTCCTGGTTGTTAGTTTGGGAATTTTTCTCCCTAAGTCTGTGAGTGAAAGTAATTTTAAGGCTCAGGTGGGGTTAGGTCAGAGCCACTGCTGAGAGCCACTGTGGCTTGATTGAGATGTGCGATATCTCTACAGCAGGATCTCTGTTCTGTGATTTTGAAGTGTACTAATCATTTTCCAACCCCTCTTAGAGGGAGTGGGGAGCCAGTGTTAGGACTAATATCATCAATGGATGTACAGTCTTAAGATAAATGTCTGTTGTTCACTTTGGTATCTATAACATGAATTACCTCCTCTATAGGAATGGTGGCCTCAGCATTTAACATTAGTCTGAACAAGAAAAACTCAGTATGATCACGCATCTGGCAACAGGTGTCTACTATGTTGTCCACTGTATTAATAATTACAACATGAAAGGGGTAGGAATTACATTAATTATGTGGTCATACTATTTAGTGGGACTACAGTTTCTTAAGTAAGAGAAAATAGAGTAGGAAGGTGAGACAAAGTTTGAAATATTTAAAAAATTGATAAGAGGAAAGGCAGGAGAAAGGTAGCAGATTTTGTCTGTAAAGAGGAAGAAATGACAAATTACCAGAAAGTAATAAAAAAAGAGAGGAAAAAGGAACAGGAAAATTCAACTGTCGTGGGGGTAAGAGGGGTGAACGGGAGATAGGAGGGAAAATAACCGAGGTATGAACAAACCAGAAAATGTGAGATCAAAATAATTCAAACCCTTGTATAATTGTACTGCACTGCAGTCAGATCAAGGCTAAGTAATAAATGTGCACAAGAAACCTAGTAATGTTGAAAGTAAATACATGAATATTCATGCAGAGAGAGCGCACAACCACACACACCACACACACAAACATACACATACACAAACAATTATGCATAAAGGAAAAACATTTAAAAATACAATATTATAAGATGATGTTTGATAAATTTTAGAGTTAAATTTAAAAAAGTAAAAAATGTGCATATGGAGAAAAAAAAGATGGGGGAATTAAAACAAAAGCAAAAATTTTAATGAGAAATAGAGGGCTTGTTTCCACTATAGTGGTCAAAACTGTTGGCAGGAATGGATTTTCATTCTTCATATTTATTTAGGCTCTGCGACCCTTGAGTGAAAGACTTTGGTTATTAATATCTGTGTTTCATCACCTAGCTGCCAGCTGGGTGTAGTTGCTCTTAGCTTCTGTTTTCCCTGTACAGGTTGGGATGGATTGGGGAGTGCTGAGGAATCGTGTAATTCTGTAGTAGGGGTTGATGAAGAGTTCTAAATTGAAACTCCAGTAGTTGGGTTTGTCCTGGATGAAGTGGAACTCTGTTGGTGGGTATTTGGGATTCAATCCACACCTCCTATTGTTGGGGAGCTGCCAGTCTCTGCTGGACATCTGGATCTCTGAGGCCTCCAGTAAAATCTGCTAGGGCATAGGGACAACCCTCCACAGGCTTCACCTTCAATGCTATGAATGTGAATTACCAGGTAGCTGCTCTGGAGTGTAGACACTCCTGTGTGGCTACTATAGGTGTCTTCTCAATAACTCTCATGGGGGGCCAACAGCAAGGATTTTCTTTGTGTCTATTTCAGTCACTCTGGTTCGGGCATACACTGCAGGTCAAAATATGCAACTGCTGGCTACTTCCTTTATGTGTCCCTGATCTGTCTCTGCTCACTGCTGGGCAGTATTTATAGACAGTTCCCAGGCCTGTGGTTGTTTCTGGGCCAGAAACCTCAGTTCCTGCTAAAATATCTGCTCTGGGGTCCTGAGCAATTTTTGATTGGTTTCACTTTCCCCACTGAATCTATTCATTAAATTTAGCTTTCTGCTTTAAAACACAGGTTTCCCTAAGCCAAAAATTTTTAAAATTTACTTTATTGATTTTTGTTGTTATTTGCTACACATCTTCTCTCAATGCCACTGCTTGCCCCTCTTCTCTGTGGCCACCCTCAGCCAAGTTGGTGCATCTCTAATGCATTATTTTTTACATTCTATTCAAAGTTTCTGACATGCTGTGTCTTCACAATATCTGTCACAGTCCATCACTGAGTTTCAGTGAGTTCCCTTTGCCACCCATCTCACTGGGGAGCAGTCTTCCCACATTGTACGTCTGGTGCTGAGGGATTACTGAGAGAGGCAGCCTTCCTCTAATCTGCTATCTTCTTCCTATTTTACTCAACTTATAATAGGTCTCTTAAGTTCTTCAATAATATTTTGATGTTTCTTATATTTATCTTCAATTGCATTTCTCTTTCTTGTTACATATTCATTTTCTTTGTGTTCATTTTTACCAGTATTCCAAATACAAAGAAATCATTGATTATATAGCTAAGATTTTCTCCCTCTCAAGGTTTGGTTAATTTTCAGTGTAAGTAAACTATGTAGAGGATGAAATTTTGTTTTATAGAGTGAGCCTA
Source organism: Glaucomys volans (assembly GCA_020662805.1). Classification (NCBI taxonomy): domain Eukaryota; kingdom Metazoa; phylum Chordata; class Mammalia; order Rodentia; family Sciuridae; genus Glaucomys; species Glaucomys volans. The sequence continues at coordinate 4,735 of JAJEJO010061302.1, read as the reverse complement.
ACTTAAACCCTACACCTAAAACGATAGTATAAGGAAAAGTACTGATTCTTGAAGAGAGATGCAATTAGTTAAATTAAGAACTTTAAAAACAAAAGGCAGTATAGTAATAGAATAACACAGATTGAGTTTTTGTTTTTGGTATGGGGGATTGAACCCAGGGGCACTACACCACCCTATTTTGTATTTTATTTAGAGACAGGATCTCACTGAGTTGTTTAGGGTCTCATTAAGTTGCTGAGGCTGACTTTGAACTCACAATCCTCCTGCCTCAGACTCCCAAATGCTGGGATTACAGGCATGTGCCACTGCGCCCGGCATAGTTTGATTTTTAAAAACTGTATTTGCTTAAATAACCCATTTATTTTAAATGGTCAGTGAGTACCTTTTCTGTGACAAACTTTGACCTCAAAACATGTTCCATTTAATGGCCTTTTTATAGCCTTTATCATGAAGGAGCTCAGTTTTCATAGGTTATGTCTACCTGCCTAGCACCAATTTTATCCATAAAATGATCAGTAACTACTGGGTCTTAGAGGGGCATTGTGCAGGGCAGAGTGTAAAATCTCTCTTTTCCCTGCTCTTGTCCTTCTCTTCATCTCTCCTCCAAAAGCATCTGATGTCATCATGTGACTCATTTTGCACACTCCAGCCCTTCTGTGCTCCATCAATATCCCACAATACCATCTCTTCATTCTCTACACATTCCCCCCCCTCCACTTTCTCATGCCCTAAAATTGGGTTGTTGGTGGTTGAGTGATTGGTTGATGAATGATCCTGTATTGTAACTTCCTATTATATTTGCACTTGGAAAGCAGAGATGTGGGTAGAAATCTTAAATGGAATAATCTTTACCATTAAAAAAAAAAGCATTTTAAATCATTTAAAACATACATCACATGAGGCTTATCACTCTACCATTTTTATGTGCACAGCCCAGTGGTATTAAATACAGTCACACTGCTGTGCAAGCACCCATCTGTGCAAAGCTTCTTACTTTGAAAAACTGCAAGTCTATGCTGTACTATTTTTTTCCAACCCAGCATCATCCCAACCTATTTTGCATTTTCATCATATATTAGAACAGAATTTGCAACTAATATTTCAGAATTTCTAGAATTGTTCTCTCAGTTTCTGGCAATGTGACTTGGAAGGTTGTCATGTGGAGGAGAGAAAGGTGTGAGTGAACTCAACAATACTTGAGACTGGATATCTTTTTGAAAATTTTTAATTATTAATACATGTTAATTATACAAAGTGTAAGGAGTTTCTCTGTGATATTTCCATACATGAATATATTTTGCTTTAATTCCACCCACTCTCCCTGTTTGACTCTCCCGCACACTGCCCCATCACCCCTTCACCAGTCCCCTTCAATTTTTCTGATAGTCACCCTTCTTCTGGACAGATCATCTTTTTTCTTTTTTCTTTTTTTAAAAAAGTTAACTCATAAGAGAGGAAACATGTGATTCTTGTCTTTCTGCAGCCTGAAATCTGTGCCTGAAAGTCTTAAGACTATATTGGAGAAACTATTCACAGGTTGACCGCCGTTTCAGGAGCTCCTTTATCAGAATCTGAGGAAAGAAAACTCCAGGAAACATGATTTTCCCATAGTAGTGATTTCTCAACCAAGGCTACCTATACATATATTTGGCTTCATTTAAGAAATTTGAATTGTGTTCCTAATGTCAGTTACTCCTCTACATGTAGGGTACAGTAATGAAAAACACAGGATCACTCAATAATGACTTGCCTTCTTATTACTTCCTATAATGCTTTCATGACCTTTCTGTGGATTATAGGTTAACCCACAATTGATACCTGTGTGTAAAATGACCAGTATTAAAATGCTCATATGGATATCTTCTGGGCTACAGAGACACCCTGGGATGCTCTACTACAGCATTTCAATGCTTGGTAGAGCCCTAAGAATAAGGAAGATCTTAGAGGCTATTATAGCTGTGCCTTCGATTTACAAGGGCCACCTGCAGACTGAGATGTGGTTATAAATGAGGTCATGGATGAGGACAAGGTTCTGCCTTCTGGAAGGAGTCCAGGAAATCATTCACCACAGTTCAGTCTCTGCCCACCAGGGGGTGCAGCTTCCTAACACCAGCTCACTTCCTGTGTGAATTGCAAATTTAGGCTCATCATTTCACTGTGACTTCAACTTTCTTCATGTTAAGAATCAAGAACATTATTTAGTTGACGCTCTAAAGATGGACGCTCCTCTGGGCTTAGTGACTGTAATGCTCTTTGTACTTGGTAAGTAAAATGCCTTTTAAAATTTGGATTCTTTCTCCTATAATATCAGAAAGCTCTCTAAACAAAAATATATCTGAGAGTTTTATCACCAAGGTGACACAGTTCTCTTTTTCGCTCAAGGAAAGACTGGTGGAGACTCAGTGACCCAGACAGAAGGCCAGGTTACCATATCAGAAGGGGCTTTGCTGACTATAAACTGCACTTACTCAGTCACAACCATAGCATACCCTGCTCTTTTCTGGTATGTTCAATACCCTGGAGAAGGTCTAGAGCTCCTCCTGAAAGCTGTTAATGCCAACGATAAGGTCAGCAACAAAGCTTTTGAAGCTACATACAATAAAGAAGTCACGTCCTTCCACTTGGAGAAAGCCTCTGTCCAAGATTCAGACTCGGCTGTGTACTACTGTGCTCTGCGTGAGACACAGTGGCAGAAAATGCAGGGGGAGCTGAGCACAAACTCTGAGCAGCAACCAGGGGCCTGGCTGCTGAGTGTCTGCCTCTGGGATCCACTCTGGTTTTAGCACAGTCTATTGTGTGTGTCACGTTGTTTCTCTGGTTGATGCAAAATCATACAAATGTCCAGAGCAGAAGAACAAGAAGTGGACACACCAAAATCAGCTTTTCATCAGTCCAAGTGAAGACAGAAGCAGACAGTGTTAGTTCATCATGCAGGGCCAAAGTAATTTCAAATAAAGCCACTCAATCCATGAGGAGGTCTCTTTTCTCATCCTTGCAGACAAATCACAGACCCCACAAGTTGTTCCAGGTTACCCTGGTAGACATTGCTGTGGCTAGTTATATTTTTAGAGATATAATTGTGCCCAAGGAGGTGGCATCTGCATAGGGTCTCCCTAACAGTGTGGAAGGAGAGGTGAGAAGAGAGCTAGTGCTCCCATTTTTGAAATCGACAAGTGCTAACAGAGTAAGAAGGGAAAACAAGAAAGGAGGAGGAACAGCCCTCACAGAGCAACAGTGCAATGAGGAAGAGCTTCTCTTTGGTTAATCAGGTGGTGGACTCAGGCTGATGTTCAAAGGAGAGGGAGGGAGTAAATGCACAATTGAGAAATGACCCATGGTTAAATGATGTGTGGCCCTGGCCAGTTGCATAGTTCAGTTTGCTATCCAAGAAGGCCCACATGAGTCAGTTTCCAGTGCCTCTGGAGGGTTAAATATAAATATTTTTTATTTTGTAACTTCATAAAAACCTATTAGAAAGGCAGTGAAGAATGTCCAAAGGGCATAAATCTTCAGAGTGTAGAAAAGGAGATGTTGGCAATGATGCTGACAGAATTATAGACGGTGAGAACCAAATGGAGAAACTTGCATCATGGGCCAAATGCAGATGGAATCTGTGCTTCATGAGAGAAGCCACCAAGGAGCATGGCTTGTGTGCTGTGCCCCTGTGGAAGATTTAAGACTCAGAAGCACCAGTTACCCTTAAATCTTTGAAGAAGGCAGTGGTGGTAGTGGTGGTAGGGTGTGTGTGTGTGTGTGTGTGTGTGTGTGTGTGTATTCAGAGGTACTTGAAAGGGAGAGCATGGGAAGAAAGGACCTTAGAAAGTGTTCCAGTGACCATCCCCAAGGCTGTTCTCCACCACTTGCAGAGCAAGGCATGCTCACTTCCCAAACCCAGCAGAAAACTGGAAATGACTTTCATGAATTGGGGAACATAAATCTAAGAAATACAAATAATATTAAAATGAAGGACACGGTAGTCAATTCTCAACATAGGGAAATCACACAATGTTCAAGAAAAAGGGCACACTCAGATTAGTATTAGTTGTTCACAACATTGCTGCCTAGATTAGTTTCACTCTCTATACCATCAGTAGTGGTGGCCAGACAGAATACCTTTTTCCCCAAACCTGTGCATTTCCAAACTTTTTAACCTTTGCTTATAAGACTTTCTTTTTTTATATATGTGATTTATTCAATTATACTTCAGATGATGTTTCATTTAGCATATGAAGTCATTTACAGTTTCCCATATTGTTGATTTAGAGAGCTGCCCATGTTTTAGTATTATTGTTTCTGATCTTCTCATCCACCTTTGTAACACCCATCACATGTTTACAAACCCTCACCCTTTTTTTAAAGTCTTTTTTTTTTAGTAGTTTTAGGTCACAACAAAGTTGAGAGGAGGTTACAGAGACTTCTTACCTACATGACCTCTGGTCCCCCAGTCCACCCACCCCAGCCTTCTCCATTGCCAACATCCTCCTGCAGAGTGGTTCACTTGGTGCACTCCCACATCATTGTTACCCAAACTGTGTGGATTTCATTAGGGATCACCTTTGTGTTCTTACATCATGTGGGTTTGGACAAATGCATAATGACACATTTCTATCATTACAGATTCATGTAGAATATTGTCATTCATGTAGGCTTCATCTGTGCTGTACTTGTTCATTTAATTCCAAACCCAAACCTGTGGGAGCTTTTGACTGTCACTGTGGTTTGCCTTTTCTCAATT
>JAJEJO010061298.1:0-28830 GCA_020662805.1 Glaucomys volans | reverse complement strand
CCACCACAGCCACTGGAGCCACCACAGCAGGGGCTGCAGCAGCAGCTGGGGCAGCAGCAGCCACAACCCTGGCTGGAGCCACAACAGGAGTTGCACATGGTGTCAGAGACTGGAGCTTCTGGGAATGTTTCCAGGAAGGTGGGTTTCGAAGGTTTGGGAACCTGGTGGCCCCACATCCCCTTTTATACCCTGCCAAGTGGTTCATATCTTCACATACAACATCCTTGTTGTTCCTATTTTCTATCGTATTAAATAGGCAATTATCAAATTAGGCCTGTTTATTTTTGTTTCCTTTGTCAGTTAGGATGGAAAACATGAATACCTTTTCCTCATGAGTTAAAATTCATCCTTCAGCTCTTCCTGAATCCTCTGTGGTGTTTTTTCTTGCTTTCTCTTCCTCCAGAAGAGATGTCACAAGCCATTGGTGGTCCATACTCTGGAACTGAGGGTCAGTGTGCATAAAACATCATGTAGTCATTGGGTGATAAAGACCCTGTTTTTCCTTCTGTGGACTGTAAGGGATAAAGCTGACTTTTTGTCTCCTGGCTCTTTCATTCTGCCCCTTGCTGGGCAGAGACGTTTTGAATGTGAAACACAGTCACCCTGTCATGAGAATTCGATGTCCACTTAGACACATGTCCCCCCATCATGTCAGTCATGAAGTCCTTTCTACATCTTTCCAGGGATACACAGAATTTTATGAGTTTGAATGTTTCTAGTGATTCTTGAAATTTTGATACAGGGAAAGAATCTCAAAAATCTATTTTTAGACTCTTTGTGAGGATCTTGACTGCAGAAATCATCCACACCAGGGATTCAAGGTCCTCAGCTCTCCAGTTGTGGGTGAAGTGTTTTCCTTCCTGTTATTGTGGTTTTAACAGACCATATTGAGTCATGTGTTCTGTTTCCAGGACTCACTTGATGACCACATAGATGCCTGAGGCCCACTGCCCTTTGACACAGCCCACTCTGCCTGCTGGTTCTCTGCATTGGATTGCTTGTCCCTGTATATGCTATGTGCTCTCTTTCTCATTCATTTTGAGGTTGTGGATTAGATTTCACTGTTGAGATGTTATTACACACACACACACACACACACACACACAGAGCAACATAAACACAAATATATACAGAGAAAATCAGAAAGATAAGAAAACACTGATGTGGATCAATGGATGTCATCTGATGTGTAATCATGGTGTGGATATAAGAGAAGCTCGATGGGTACAAAACTGCCCACACATAAATCTAGGTGACTACTATTGCTAAAATGAGGAATGCTGTTATTGAGTTGGTCTCCTGTGGGTCAAGAAACAGGCAGAGACTAGTTGTTCTGTCTATGATGGCATCCTTAAGGGTCTTCTTCAACATTTAATCACAACTAATTAGAACAAATAGAAAATTACAACAAAATTAATTAATAACCATCATCTCGATCATTTTAGCTTGTGTCAGAAACACCTGACTTATTGGTTTTACTTTCAAGGCATGTGTTGGTGAAAGTGGAGAATATGATATGCTTATCAAAATAACATAAAATATTCAAACAATTTTAAATCCAGAGCAGAAAGATACTTCAGTGGATGTGCTTTCCAAAAAGGAAGAATGAGTAAGACAGCAGAAAGTCATTTTTTTACTATGGGACAGTTTTCTAAATTCAGGGAATTTGACAAGACCTCTTCATTACAGCTACAAAACCAGAGTATTTCCCATGATAGGACAAAGTATCAGTAATGGATCCCAAAACAGTGAATCTCAAAGTTGGCTGCCTCCTGGAATTACCTGGGGAGTGTTCACAACTACCAATGCCTTGTTCCTGCCCAGAGCACTTTTGATTTAATAGGCCTGGAGCAGGACCTGAGCTTTGGAAGTTTTTCACGCTCCTCAGTTTATCCTGACAGGAAGCAAAACAGAGATCCTCCTCATTACTTTTTTTCCTGTGATATGCATGGCCATCCATCTCACCCAAGAACTGAAGTCACCCAAATTGTTAAATTTCAATTGATTGTGTGTATATAATAGAGAAAATGATTCTGAACCAGGAGCATGAATTCTTCTGTAACACAGATTGAACATTTAATATTCTCTACAATATTTAAAATAATTCTAATATCAAAAGAAAGAGACTCACAAGTTTGAGAATGGACTAATCACCATAGGAAATCACTTCTAGAGTCACATCAGAAATCGAATGAAGGAACTCAGAAAAGGAGAGCCATCAGGGTAGACAGTCCTTGCTAAACTTTACCTTTGGTTTACTGAAATAGAATGGATAATTAATATTTGACCATGCAAATTTTCTGAGGTCTACCCAAACTGTACCTCTTTAATCACACAGAGTAGTAGATGGAGTATAGTTTTTCCCTTTAAACAATTTTCCTTTTTCAGTATCCAAGATCAAACACCCATGCAAGTGAGCAGCAAAGACATTTTAATGAGGAGAGTCCACTTGATATATGTAAGTCCCACCCAGGAACTAAGGTATGTCTGTGAGAACCCTGTTCATGTTATGGTAGTACATCTCACAAAGGTTAAATCCAGCACGATTTCTGTCTTGAGCTATGGAATAGGAATTTTATAAAATAGAAAGCCAAAATCAGGCACCTGGATTTGCCCAACTCCTTCCTGCTATCTCTAGGCAAGACAGTGAGTAAATGAATCTCAGAATGATGCACCAATTTCAAAGACATAAGAAACGAAGTCTTAAGTATGATTGAATCCCATCCTATTTACAGAGATTCACTAGTTCAGACCACACAGGCACAGATGGGTCATAAATAATGACAACCACTGCTTACAAGTCCTAGTGATCCAAAGATCAAACTGTAGCTGGTGCAAAGGGTATGGAAACCTGGGTAGATAAACAAACACATTGTCTGGTTTGGGATTTGTGGAAAATGAACAGGCCAATGGAAACTTTAAACTTACATGTCCTCCCATAGCAGAATGGATTAAAAAACTGTATTGCATATACACAATGGAATAATACTCAGACTTAAATAAGAAAAATTATGGCATTTGCAGGTAAATGAATGCAGGGAGAAAATATCATGCTAAACAAACATGTCAAACCCAGGAAACCAAAGGTAAAATGATTTCTCTGATAAGTGGATGATGATACATAATATGGGGTGGGAGAGAGGCAAGAATGGAGGGAGGATGTATTGCACAGTGAAAAAAATGGGAGTGGGATCGGGGAGGGGGTAAGAATAATAACAGAATGAGACAAACATCATTACCCTGTGTACATATATGATTAAACAAATCGTATGACTCTACTTGTGTACAACCAGAGAAACCACAGCTGTACCCCATTTGTGTATAATGAATCAAAATAAATTTAAAAAGAAGAAGTGGATGATAATGGGGGCCTGGATGAAGGTATTTTGGATCATGCTGAGAGGAGTGAGGGGAGGGGAGAGGGTGGGGGATGGGAAGGATGGTGAAATGAGATGGACATTATTACCCTATATACAGGTACGATTGTACTACAGGTGTGACTCTGCACCATGCTCAGGCAGAGGAAGGAGAAGTTGTGTTCCATTTGTGTACAATGTCTGAAAATGCATTCTACTGTCATGTGTAACTAATTAGATCAAATAAAGAAGTCAAGTTGATAAATAAAAAACAAAACATGGAAAGAAGTGCATCCAAACATTTGGAAACAACAACAGTATCAATTCACTGTCTTCATCCCCAACAATGCAAGTCCCCTGCTATAAGCCAAGATGTATTACCAGACGAAGTCCACCTTCTGGGCACCCCAGACCATCACCATAATCCTTGATATTGCTGACATAGGTTAGTCAGATTGGATGAAAATTAAGCATGAAGATCGATCCTTATGTGCCAATGATGGGGACACAGTTCACAAAGATTCTCAGGACTGCCACATTAGTAATCTTAGAAATATGGAGGTGCTGCAAGAAACCTCAAAAGGTGCTTGGCTAGGCACATTGTACTTTGCAGGATGGTGTGCTACAAAAACATCCAGCAAGCAAGTCCACAGTGCAAGAAGTCCGCCAGGTGTTTATCCCTAACACAGCACTGCCCCTTGCTCTGAATGAGGAGTTAGGTGTTATAATCTATGTGACTGACTAATGTAAAACTGTGGAGGGCAAGGGGATGGGCTATACTCATGTTTGGGTCACCTTCTCTACTATAGGCATTATGATTGGAAGACTGAGGACAAAGGAGATAGGTTGGGGATCAAAATGGCTACATTTCAACAGCTGCATTAGATTACAGCAAACAGTTTTGTTACACATTAGGAAACTCAGACTACAGGTTTAACATCTGGACAGAAAGAGAACATTAGTCAAATAATCATGTTCAATCCCAACTGAAAAATACTGGGACATCCTCTGCTGAATACCTGACCATCTATTGAGATTTCAAGACAGAGGCCCTATTAAGGTACCAGCCCTTGAGGGTCTCACACAGTTAATTATTTCTGCCTCCTGTTGATATGGAGTCTAGGCAAATTTCTTTCTTTCTTTTTTCATTCTAAATCCCTCCATCCTCAGACGCCTCTGTCAGCAACAGGAATGGGCCCTCAAGAGCATTTGACCCACAGCTGATCAGCCAGTGCTGTGCCAGCACCTCTTGACACCATAGTTGAGATGCCAGCTTGGAGCTGACCACTTGTGAGGAGAGAGTACTTTCCTTTAGGAAGGATTTTTCTCTTTTACTTGATTAATGCTCTTTTTATTCCAATGGATGCTGCATCACCAATAGTTAGAAAACAGCCAAGCAAGGCAGGGAAAGAAGAGTCACTTCACTCACCTCCATTCCCACTGATACTTTTCGTGAAATCTGTGCCTTTTCCTGCATGACTTTAGGATCTTTGGAAATAGACGTCGTGACTCAAAAGGTGAAGAGACTCCAGGGAGTGTGGTAAGGATCCCATTGCAAGGAAAGTAACGCCTGTCACAGGCCATATTGACTCAAGTCTTCAGTTTCTAGGATACCCTTGCCAACCCATGTTCTATGCTCATGGGTCCCAGGCCCTTACACAATGCATGACTGCAATCCAGTTCTCTTTATGGAAGCTCCAGACTCTTGAGATGAACTACTCTCCTTCCTCATTATTGACCTTGTTTTTCAGAATTCAATGTTTAAGTTGCATTTCCCAAACAACCAACAACCTGCCCAAACAAAACACATCAGAGAGAAAAGGAAAGCAGATGTCCTGATGGTTGGATATTAGCTGACACATATTCATAGTGAGGGAGGTGTCCATGCCTAAAGGGTACAAAACTTTTCTGAAAAAGTGACAAATGCTGCTGTTCCACCACTTGATCACCTGAGGATCAAGAAATAGGCATACTGAGAACGTTGACATCTCCATGATGGCATTCTCAAGTGTCTTCATTAAATATGATTATGATATTGAAAAAATAATCCTCTTGCAATATTTCTATCATGTGCACTTATATTTCTATCATCTGCACTGTAGTGTAGTTTGAGGTCTGGTATTCTGATGCCTCCTGCTTCACTCTATGTGCTAAGGATTGCTTTGTCTATTTGGATCTTTTATTTTTAAAAATGAATTTCAGGATTGCTTTTTCTAGTTCTATGAAGAATGTCATTGGGATTTTAATAGGAATTGCATTGAAACTGGATAACACTTTTAGTAGTATGATCATTTTGTCAATATTAATTCTGCCTATCCAAAGACATGGGAGAACTTTCCATTGTCTAAGGTTATTTAATTTCTTTCCTTAGTGTTCTGTAATTTTCATAGTAGAGGTCTTTCATCCCATTTTTTAGAGTGATTATGAATTGTTTTTTGAGGCTATTTTTAATGGGGTTGTTTTTTCCAATTAAAGACACAAAGGAGAAAAGGTAACCTCTTTAACGAACAGTGCTGTGAAATCTGGAAATCTATATCCAGCAAAGTGAAATTAGACCTATATCTCTCACCCTGCACTAAACTCAAATCAAAATCGATCAAGGACCTAGGAATTAGACCAGAGACCCTGCACCAAATAGAAGAAAAAGTAGGTCCAAATCTTCATCAAGTCAGCATAGGATCAGACTCCTTTAACACAAATTCCAAAGCAGAAGAAATAAAGGCAAGAATTAATAACTTGGATGGATTCAAAGTAAAAAGTTTCTTTCTCAGAAAAGGAAATAATAAAAAATGTGAAGAGAGAGCCTACAGAATGGGATAAAATCTTTACAACATGCACGTCAGATAGAGCACTAATCTCCAGATTTTATAAAGAACTCAAAAAACTTAACACCAAAAATACAAATAACTCAGTCAATAAATGGACTATGGAACCAAGCAGACACATCACAGAAGAAGAAATACAAACAATCAACAAATGAATGAAAAAATGTTCAACATCTCTGGTAATTAGAAAAATGCAAACTACCCTGCAATTTCATCTCACTCCAATTAGAATAGCAATTATCAAGAATAGAAGCAACAATATGTATTGGTGAGGATGTGGGGAAAAAGGTACACTCATACATTGCTGGTGGGATTACAAATCAGCATACCCACTCTAGAAAGCAGTGTGGAGATTCCTCAGAAAAGTATGAGTGGTTGCATAATCTTACCCAGCTATTCCACTCCTTGGCTAATACCCAAGAGACTTAAAATCAGCATACTCCAGTGACGTACCCATATCAATGTTTATTCCAGCTCAACTCATAACACTTAGACTATGGAACAAAACATGATGCCCTTCAACAGAAAAATGGATTGTGATACTGTGGTATATATACACAATGGAAAAGTAGCCAAAAAGTTGAATAAAACTGATATTTGCAAGTAAATGAATAGAGTTGGAGAATATCATGCAAAGCAAGATAAGGCAATCCCAATAAAACAAAGGCAAAATGTTGTCTCTGATATGTGGATGCTGATGCATAGCTCAGGAGAGCTGCCAGGGGGTAAAGGAAAATGCAGGAAAGTTGGATGGTGTACAGGGAAATGAGGGCGGGGGTAGAAAGACAGTCAAATAAGAAAAACATCATTGCCCAATGTACATGTATGATTACACGAATGGTGTGATCCTACATCATGTACAACCAGAGTAATGAAAAACTTTACCCCATTTGTGTACAATGATTCAAAATGCATTCTGCTGCCTTATGCAACTAAATAAAGCAAACAATTAAAAAAGAAAATGTGAGACACTCAAATAATCAAATATCAATAGATGGTACCTAAATGAAGAGAAAATGATCATAATGAACAGGACGAAACTATTCTTGAGTAATACAGATGGAAAAGCTGACAGTTCTCTAAAAATTTAAGATAATTCTCATACCAAAAGTAACAGACTCACAAGGTTGAAAAGGGACCAATAGAGCACAAAGCACAATGGAAATCACTGTGGACAACACATCACTTTATGAAGGAGAAAATTCAAAACAGGAGAGACCTCAGCCTAGGTACTCCTTGCTAGATTTTACCTGTGGTCTACTGAAATGGAGCGCATAATTAATGTTTAATTAAGATTTTCCAGGTCTCCAAACGTGCACCTCTTCCACCACACAGAGTAGTAGAGGAGTGTAGTTCTTTTACTCTAAACAGTTATTTCTTTGTCTTTTTCAGATGCCCAAGATAAAACACCCATATAAATAGGCACCAAAGAAATTTGAATGAGGTTGACCCAAGTGATATTTGGAAGCACCACTCAGGATGTAAGTTATGTCTATGAGAAGCCTGGGCACATTATGACAGTACATCTTTACAAAGCAGCATGTGAAATAGACTTTTCTTGTCACTGTCTTCTGTTAGTGCACAACTCTTTTTCCTTGTAATTATTTGGCCTATATGTTATCCATTAATAAATTGTACTACTATTACACTTGAATTAAAGTGTATTATTAGTAACATCACCATTTTGTTAGTCAGTCTTTCATCAGTGTAACCCAAATACTCAATAAGTATACCTCACAAAAAAAGTTTATTTTGGCTCCCAGTATCAGAGGTTCAATCCATGGTGGACTGAGTCCATTGCTATGTGCCCTAGTGGAAGTAGAGCACATCATGATGGAAGAGGCATGGAGGAGGAGTGTAGATTCTTTCAGGGATTCTGGGAGGTAGAGAGAGGGAAGGGGGAAGAATCCATGGAGAAGAGGGATTTTTGAGGGCATGGCCCCAGTGACCCACTTCCAGCCACACCCCACCACCAATACTACCACGTAGTCCATTCAAACTAGAAGGAGTCATTAGATTGCCCCTCTCACAATCCCATCACTTCATGTCTTAGTTTTTCTACATTAACAGAGGAGATTGTGTGGATACCTCATATTCAACCATAACAATGATTTCCGTGTCTTTTCTAGAAGCATTCTTCTTCCCCCACCATAGAACATCACACTCCTGATTTTAAAAGTATTCTTTTTATTTGCCTTCTTTTAGAATTTACCCACCTTCACATGCATTACTAAATATTAACACTTCAGTTTGCCAGGCTTCTGACTTTTGTGTGAATAGATGATCAATGTATGCCTTTTGTGGTTTTCTCATTTGATACTATATAATAGCTAGGTTGATGGCCCATTACCAGTGATTTCCTCCTCCTAGTGTTTGTTACTTCTATGCTCTGAGAAAGGATAGTGTCCCCCATGTGGTCAAGGTTGAAGTCCCCAGGGTCATAATATTGGGAAGTGCTGTGAATCTTGAAATGAAGAGGCTTCCCAGGAGGTCAATGGGGTCATGCCCTAAAAACGAGTGTTTACTGCATATATTCTCCTCTTCCTAGCTATTGATGGGAGAACTTTTGGGTAGGACACACACTTCCATTGCCAGTCAATGCTGTCACCAGACACGCAATGGAGTATGGCCACTTGATCTTGACTGGAACTTCAAGAACAGAGAGTAAATAAAACTTTCACTCCTTGTAAAAGGATTGCCTCAGGTATTTCATTCCATTAATGTGCAACTGACTAATGCAGTGGTTTATGTAATTGTCACTTGTAAACCTGAATTTGAAGCAACAGCATGTAGCAACATTCAGTGTTTAAGTTACCAAGGATTCTGAGTTTTCTCTATCTGGCCAATCCTCACCTTCAGGCTGTCTCTCTGTCGCTGGCTTAGATGTTCCACACATCTGCTGTGTGGGAAAATGAGAGGCTCCATTCAAGAACCTTCATGGCGCTGATGCTCTCATTCCCAACAAACTGGGTTCTCTCAGCAACCCCTGAAGTGCTTGGGAAAGTAGAGCATTCTCGGATGACTCAGAGAAGATTCCATGCTGCTGGGTACAGTGGGGCATGCCTGTAATTCCAGTGGCATATTAGGCTGAGAGAGGAGGATAGGATCACAAGTTCAAAGTCAGTATTATCAAAGTATTGAGGCCCCAAGTGACTTAGCAAGAAAAATTCTCAAAATAAAAAATAAGAAGGACTGGGTATGTGTCTCAGTGGTTAAGAACTCCAGGGTTCAAACGCTAGTACAAGAAGAAATCAAAAACAACTTGCATCAGTATTGCTGTTTCACAAAATTGTGAGATGTTCATTGTATGTTGTTTCATGGTACTGATTGTGAATGCATTGCATGTGAATTGATATAGACACCAGATTAATCTGATACTGCAAAAACCACAAAAAAAAAGAATCACAGGAAAAAGAGTGGTAGATCTGCCAGAACATAAGTCATAAGGTCCAAAAACTGGATGTGCTCAGGAAATATTCTTCTCTATAGAAAGTAAGAAAAGACTGGCCAGGGGTCAACATCATTGCTGAGAAATTCATGAATATCTATTGTAAAGTTGAAGTTGAGGTGGGGAATATAGTTGGGGAATGTAGCTCCCCAAGGGTCATGGGGATACTAAGATCCTAGAGCAGCAAAGTTCACAGGGAGCCACATAATTAAGAATTATTGGGATGTATTTTTATGATGGACAAAATATTCAGCATGTACCTACGCCATGAAGAGTTTAACTCACAGGTATATATTGACAACAATAGGAGAACTTGGAGTTCTCCACAAAAGGATGTAGGAGGTAAAAAATGTAACAGCCACACCTCTGTGGATCCACATTCATATGTAACAACTCTGTGGCACATATTCCTATGTAACAGCTCTGGGGATCTATATTCCTATCAGTCCATATTTTTTTGCATCAAGAAATTTAGGAGAGCTTCAGAATAAATTATAAAAGGGTCAAGATGAGCTGTTCAATGGAAAGTCATGATCCTTCCTACAGATAGTCATCTGAGTACAGTTCACAGACCCATGCTACATCAATTGAAAATATGGTTGATATTCCTAGAAGAAGAACCACAGCATATCTATACATTGCATGAATTTCTAAAGTCCATATCTAAAGAGATCCACAGCCATCTACTCAGGGTTGGTGAAATATGCATGTATCTGTATGCTTTTGGACCACAGATCAGAGGAGATGCTGAAGATGGAATATCCAAATGCCTACGTAGCTCACACTAGAATATGGACCCAATGATCTTAACATAAATGATTCTTGGACCAGGTGCATCACAATCTGTCCACTATGAACACAGGCAAACCTCTGGATCATTACCACCTCACAAATGCAAAACAAAGCACAGTTTTTTCCTTGAGCATTGGAAAAGGAATGAGTTAATAGAAAAGTCAAATGAATGTTCCTAGTATTGCCTAACCCTTCGTAGCATTGGCAGGCAAGTTAGTAAGTTAATGAACATGAGATAGATGGGCCACCTTCAAAGACTTAATAAATGAAGGGGACTTGAATCCCATATTATTTACAGAGAATTTACTAATTCTGCCATGACAAAACCAGATGGATCACAAGTAATGACAACCAATGACCACAAGTCCTTACTGGCTAAATGTAGCTGGTGGAAACGGTGGAGAGTCTTGGGTAGAAGAGATGGATACTATCTCTGTACAGGGAAGTGTGCAAACTGAAATTTCCAATAGAAACTATAAAGTGTCCAAGGAAGGAGAGACAGTAGTATGTCCAGAACCTAAGGAAGGAACACAAGGATCAGATTACTGTCATCATCCAGTTTTATTTAAGTACTCCTGCTTTTAATCAGGATATAGTCCAAAAGGAATTCAACATTCTGGAAAACCCACAGAAGTCCATATTTCCATTATTACATTGATGACATTCAAATTAGTCAGATCTAATGGACAACAAACTTGAATAATATGATAAGACACTTATGTCCCAAGGATGGAACATAGCACTGAGAAAATTCTTGAGGTTTCCATATTACTACCATGTTCAAGTCCCACTTGGAGAATACTAGGACTTTCTCTGATGAATACCATGGAAGCCACCAAGAGGGCAACACAGAGTCTCAAGTAAGGAAAAAACATTGAGGTCTCAGCCAGTTACTTGTTTCTGAGAGCTTGATATGGGTATGAAGTCCAACTCTTCTGGGTATGTGTCCACCTTTTCATCTTGCTGTGATTCAATCAGTGACAATGTGGGGAAGCTCAAGAGCATTTGATCTAGCACCATGGAACCCCAAAGAACTGTACCTGGAGTCACCAGACCTAAATAAATAACAGAGCACGTGGGACAATGTGTACAGGACCATAGGACACTCAAGCACTGCAAATGTCTACTTCATTCAGCACTCTCCAGACACAATTGAATAGGTAGTTGGATGCCACCACCACGTGAGTCCACGGTTGTGATGCCTGTTTGAAATTAACAACCTGTGAATGTGGAGCACAATCCTTCAGGAGGCTGTGTAGATTTAAACCCATGCATTTCATCTGGCACTCTCTCTCCAATGGTTGAATACATTATGATACAAAAGCTTGGTATGTAAATAAGAGTTGTGTCACTAACCTACATTCACACTGGTCCTTTTCAGGAAATCTGTGCTTCTTCCTGAATGCCCTCAGGTCTGGTGGAAGTAGATGTGCTGACTCAAGAGGTGAAGAGACTCCAGAGCACATACTAAAAGTTCCATTATAAGGAAAGTTGTCACTTCATCACTTTGGGCTTCTCATGGGAGTGGACAAGCAGCAGAAGAAAGCAGCTCTTCCTGCTGCCAACTGATGTCATCATCAGGACAAAGGAGCAGCACAGCTGGACCAAGAAGCAAGAAGAAATGCATTTCGCATGAGGTGACCCATGGGGCATCCATGATATTTCTAGTTCCAGGTTTAACTGCAAATGGGTAAGTACAACATCAACAGGCCAATAATGACATTGTGATCATGTGCTCAGTCACCTAGGTGAGTCCTCCAGTTCTGTCACCTAGATATGCTGAAGTGCTCCCCACTAACACTCCCAGGAAAACATTCCCTACTGGTTGTGCCGAAGCAGTTTGCAAGAGCTGAAAGATAGAAATTGATGTACAGATTGGATCATAGGATTCCATAGATACATATCTTCTCTCTAAAGATCCTGCATCATCAAGCCCATGTGGATACACAATGCACACTGTTCACATGCTCTGTTCTGAAGGTAATTGTCGTCACCCACAGACACCACTTCATGGGAGCTTCTCCCCTTCCTGGAGGCTCCCACCTCCCCTGGCACACAGCTAATCCCCACTGAGGAGGAGTGCTGAGATTCTGCAATCTCCCCTTAAGGAAGGTGGCCAGGTGCTCAACTCCAGAGCTTCTGGTAAAGTTGTATGGTGAAGATTTCACTGACATCCCACTTATCTCAGATGCTTTTACTCTTCAAACTTACTTCACAGTTTCTCCCAGATGTCTCCTGCAAGCATTTCTTTATTAATCTTTCTTGCAAAATTCCCTATGTCTGAATCTACTTCATGAGCTTAGCAGTAAACACACACATTACAGGGTTATACCTCCTTACACACACCCACAGAGATTAGGGTGGTACCACAGAGAGTTATTGACAAGGTAGTTTTGTTTATCTCTCAGCTATGGTGATGCAGCCAAAGGAAATTTAGACATTTAAGATAAATGTTCTAAAAGAAACTAAAAGAAATGTGAAGGAAATATCAACTCCTTCAGAAGATGCACCAGATCAGCAGACAGTAGAGCAACCTGTGGCCTGTAACACCATGTTGGCCTTCAGAGTTTGTGAGCATCCAACTCAGATTCACCCCCACTGCAAAGAGGAACACTGAGGTCTTAGTCTGGCACCTCTTGCAAGAGACCCACAAGCATGGCTTTAAGAACCTATGATTTTGGAACTGATCATGGGAATCCCTGTTTGGAATATAGGAAATGACCCATGGGAGAGAAGGTAGTAGAAGTGAGAGAATGAGCAGAACATTGCTGTAAGCAACTGGGGTCCAATCCCATGGAGGGCCCAAGGAAGACTGGAAGAACTCAGGGGAAATGAGCTAGAGCATTTGTGCCCCAACTCCCTTTTGCTGATTGAGCTATATTCCCAGGAGTATAACTGTTCTTCCCAGAGTGTGGTCTTCATCCAGAGCAAGGAGACCCTAGGCATGGAGGTGCAGCTGCTTGTTTGAAAACCATCTTTCTGTGTTATAATGAGTCTTCCTACGGAATAGTGTTGAGCAGCTGAGATTGTTTACTATGGTTCTCTTGTTTTAGAAATGAACTTCCATTAAATTGACAGAGAAGGACAACAATTCATGAAGGAAAAAGAAGGAGACATAATGCTCATAGGTGTGTATGCCAGTAAAATTCACATTTATTTAAGATGTAGGACTATCTCCACATGAAAGAATATGGAGCAAGTGTCAAGACAATTGACAGATTTTAGAAAACATGCAAACTTGTTGAAATTTTGGAGAAAATAACTCAGATAGGGTGGGGTCATTTATTTGGGCCCAGATTCAATCTAAAAATTGACATCCTATGATTGGACACACAGGTGAACTCTTTGATGAATGCAGGCTGACGTTAAAGAGGGGAGGACAGATTAGACAGCTCAGCAGGAAGAAACACTAGAGTAGGTGGAACAGCACAATGTGGTCTTAAAACCAGTGACACCATAGCACTTAGACATGCAGGTGGTAAGGTGTCAGCATTAGGTTCCTCAGGAGAGGGAAGCCAGCAGGAGGAGTGGCAGCGCTGTGACAATCAGCAGCTTGGGTTGCATCAACAGGAGTCACAGCAGCTGGGGCGGCAGCAGGTGGTCCTCCAGGAGATGGTCCTACAGCAGGTGGGGCGACAGCAGTAGGAGCCACATCCACTGGAGCCACCAAAGCCACTGGAGCCACCACAGCCACTGGATCCACCACAGCCAGTGGATCCACCACAGCAGGGGCTGTAGCTGCAGGAGCCACAGCAGCTGGGGCAGCAACAGGTGGTCCTGCAGCAGGTGGTCCGACAGCAGATGGGGTGACAGCAGAAAGAACCACAGCCACTGGAGCCACCACAGCCACTGGAACCACCACAGCAGGATCTGCAGCAGCAGGAGCCACAGCCACTGGAACCACCACAGCCACTGGATCCACCACAGCCAGTGGATCCACCACAGCAGGGCCTGCAGCTGCAGGAGCCACAGCCACTGGATCCACTACAGCCACTGGATCCACAGCAGCAGGGGCTGCAGCAGCAGGGGCAGCAGCAGCAGCAGCAGGGTCTGCAACATCTGGAGCCATAGCAGCAGGGCTGGCAGCAGCAGGGGCAGCAGCATGTGGGGACACAGCAGCAGGGACGACAGCAGCAGCAGCAGGGGCAGCAGGGGCAGCAGGGGCAGCAGGGGCAGCAGCAGCAGGGTTGGCAGCAGCAGGACCCACATCCTCTGCCTCCACCACTGCAGTTTGAGCCACCTGTGCTCTGGCTGCCACCACAGGAGCCACAGCAGCAGGGGCGGCAGCAGGTGGTTCTGCAGCAGGTGGTCTGGCAGCAGCTGGGCTGGCAGCAGCCACTGTCACAACAGCAGTTGCTCATGGTGTCAGAGGATGGAGGTTCTCAAGGCTGTGTCCAGGAAGGAGGATTTGAGGAGTGAGTGCATCTCACTGCCCCACATCTCCTTTTATACCCTCGCAAGAGGCACCTGGCCTCCCTGGCACCACATTTTCCTTGTTCTCCTTTGGATTAGTAAATATCCAATTATCCCATTAGTCAAGTTTATTTTTGGTAAAATATCAGGGGGGATTTAAAATATGAATTCCTTTACCTGATGTGTTTGAATTCATCTGTCATCTCTTCCTGAATCCATCCCCAAACGTCCTTCTTGGTCTTGCTTACTCAAAGACAAGTGTCACTCAGTGTCCTGCTTCTATAGTGTGTGTTTCACAGTTTTCCCAGTGCACCTTGTCTGCCATTGCTGCATAACAGAGTTTGGTAGAAGGGATAAGCAGTAGGTAGAAAAGAGACAAAAGATAAAACAAGGAATTAAGATTTAAAGTTCCTCATACTTTCCTGGTTTGTCATTCCCTGTGCCATTTTCTTTCCTATGCAGGATGCTCCCAATTTCCTGGAAATTACTTGTCTATCTGAGCTCTGTTAATTTTCCTCACCACCCCCAATGTATTAAGTAAATAGTGACTGTATAATTTGAGAAATATGTAATTTAAAAGATGTTCTAGTTCTTTGTGACAATCAGATAATGAACACCACATCTACTTGAGTATCCTGAGATTGACCTGGTGAACATAAATTATCTTGAAATCACCAGACTGATATAAATTCTACATAACTTTCCATACCCCCCCCCTTATGAATTTCTTTTAAAAGAGGAACTGGCAAATCCCCAAAGGGTTCTGAATCTTGAGATGACTTGCATTAGCTTTTAATGTGTACCACTGTTTAAAATAAAACTGTAAGATCAGAGTGGGGTAACCGGATCAGACAATGGTAACAGGAGAACAGACAAGATAGATGTGAATCAAAAAGAGACTTTACTGAGGGACAGCTCTCAGACTAAGTTTGCTGAACCACCAGGGTGCTGGGCTAGAGAAGTCACACATGGACCCAATGAGGTTGAGTTTTTCTAATACCTGGGTGGGGGAGGGGAAGCTGAAGGACTCCTTGTCCTCCTGGAATTGGCTGTGGTCATTTGTCAGTCCATGATTGGTTCATCCCTTGGGCATACACAGGCCACATTGCTTCTCTGCGCATGAATAGACTCCTTAATGCTCTGCCCCCATACAGTCACCCTGAAGCATCCTAACAAAAACTTCGTCCCTCGGCCTGGAAAGTGCTGACATTCCTTTATGTCACATGTGCCAAAGACCCCCCTTGTACCTTAGTCAAACTTCCATCTTCAGGAGTTCCCTAGTTGCTTCTTCAGAGACACATATCTCCCTTGACATCTCTTGGCACCTAAACATGGTGCTTCAGAGACAGCAATTTGCTTCAGAGAGAGAAAAGCCTGAATGTACTTCTTTGTTCCTGGCCCTAATTTATTCTAGGTTAACTTCTGTACTTCAAATCTGTCGCCCTTCTTTCTACAGGTTCAAAGCCTGAAGAACATAAAGCTGTTTTCCTTACTTACATGACTCCCCTATGTGGGTGACTGGGAAATTCCCAAGGTATGTAGATACCAGTGGTGATAAAGTGATGGATAGTGCCTCTCCCTGAATCTGGTAGGGATCTTGGAAGTCTAAAACCACGAAGGGGCTCAGGAGTCCTCTGTAAATCATTCTCTTTTCCTCCTTCTCTTTCACTTGCTGATTTCCCATAGACTTCTCACTTATCTTTGTTAAGGCCTGCTATCTCAATTGGGCTAGAATGTAAACTATGTGTGAATGACAGTCTACACCAGTTTAAGAAGAAAGGAAAAATTATCACTTTTCAATTCAATCTGGTATAGGACTGGAATGGGTGATGTTTCTCTTCTGCTTCTCTCTTTCCTCCTTCTCTCTCTCTCTCCCAACCTCTCTCTATTTTCTTGGTCAAGAGCTTTTCCTTCTAAAATATGAGTGCTTGCTCATCTAAGCACTAGATTTAGGAGATGCCCTTAAGTATATAGAACCCATTCCTGGGTCAGAAGGAGCTCAGTCACTCATCTGTAGAACTTGTCCAGAAGACACATAGGAGGGAATGGTCTCCAAGAGTCTTGAGAAGTCTACGATGGTTTCAGTATGAGGTGTCCCTCAAAAGCTCATGAGTGAGACATGACAAGGAAGTTTAGAGGTGAATTGATTGGGTTCTGAGAACTAACTTACTCAATGCATTAATCCACTAATATGGTTTCACTGGGTGGTGAACGTAGGCAGGTAGGGAAAGGCTGGGGGAGTTGGTTATTGGAGGCATGTCCTTGGTGTTTTTGTTTTCTTACTGTTGAGCAGAGCTCTCCCTGCATCCTGAATGCCATGTCTTGAGCTGCTTTCCTCCTCCATGCCCTTCCACCATGACATTCTGCCCCAACTTGGGACCAGGACAATGAAGTTGGCCTTTGAAAGACTGAGAGTCACTTCTGAAACCAAGGGTGCCAAATCACCTTTCCCTCTTCTAAAATTGTTTGTATGAGAATTTTTGGTTACTACAGCAATCAAGCTGACTAAAACATCTTCTTTTTATCAAACATTGGACTCATTTCAGCCCCCTTGCTGGAGGGACCTGACCATGATGTGATAATGAAGGAAGCTACCTCCAATGATCACCACATTCACACCCAAAACACTTTCTGCCATTCTCTTAACCCTTTAAACTTCTTATGTGAATGTTAGATCAGAGGTCAAACTCTTGTACTGTCTTCCCTTGTCCCTTTCTCTAAACTACTTCTTTGTAACCCCATTTTTGATGTTGTATCTAAACATTTTGGGAATTCATTTTTAAAAACCCTCAGCTGTTTAGGTGATAAAACCCAAAGAGAAGTGTTATCATATGTGATTTGGATGTGAGGTGTTAATAAATGTTGCTATGTTAATCCAGAACTACTCAGATTTAAAATAATTGAATTGTGAGAGTAGTAACTCAATCAGTGCATCCATGTGTGAATGGATTGAGTCATAACAGTAGTCTGTTGTGTTAGTGCTAGAGAAGGTGGATCACTTGATGCGTGCCCTAGAGGAGTGCATCCTTTCTCTGTCCCCTCTAGACCTTCCAACTTCCAGGTCACACCATGAGGTGACCACTGCTTCTTCCACTAGGCCCTTTCTATTTGCTGTGATATCTCCTGGTGGGTCAGAGCAATGGAATCAGCTGTCTGTGGACTGAGACCTCTGAATCTGTGAGGACTAAATAAGCTTTCCTCTTCTAATTCAGCTTGTGTAATTTGATCCTAGTGATTCAAGAGCTAACAGAGAACACCTCCTCTCTGCCAGACCTCTTGTTTTAGTTGATAAAAATACCCATCCCACTTGTCTTGTCTGAAAGAATGATGGCTCTGACATTGGGGGCAGAAATTACTATATTAAGATATGCTGTATTTTATATTCGACCTCACTCTCAATGAACTTGATTGCTATGTTGCATTGGACCTTCTTGATCATGAGGTAAAAAGTAAGAAACAAACAATTTTCTTTCTATTAAAACTCACATTTGTTTTATCTGCAAGTGCTTGAAAACTCCCTTCAAAGGCTTTGTGTTCTCACTTTGTTTAAAAAACAAAGCAACAGTTATCAGTCTTCAGGCACACCTAACTTTCTTGAGTTCTTCGGGAGAGTCTTCTCTGGGTATTCTTTTCATAAACACTTTTTTCTTGAGACCCACAAGGGCTATAAAGCAGCATGAAAAATGCTTAATGGGGCTAAGTGGAATATCCTGTGATATATTTAAAAGTGTGGTCCCAGTAAAGACTCAGAGTAATTTTAAGTCTCCATCTTTCTCTCATTTTCCTTACAGAAAACCACAGGAAAAACTTTGAAGCACTCCAATTATAAGATTATTACTATTTCAGTGTCTTTCCCTGTGAAATCAAAACTCAGGTCCATAATAAACTGGAATTATTTCAAAGCAAAGGACTCAAAGAAAAAGACACTGAGTTCTATCTGAGTATACCTTGGTCTCAATATGAATTAGAATGTGTTTAAATATGGAAAGTGGACTCTCAAATATAATACACTGCACTACTTTGGTATATTCTGCAAGCAGTTTGGAAAGTAGGCAGAAATCCCATATATTCAAATATTCATGACCTTTTATCGAAGCCCAAAAACATAAGGTTCTTGCAAGTCTGTTATGATCATATTCCCTTTGACTCCAGTATGGATGAAGTAGATCCAATAGAGGACTTCCTTTAATGTTTTCCAAACAGTACTCCTCCAGCACCTGTGGTTAAAATTGCAGATCATGCAGTATTCCCTGAGACTTTTAATAAAACCTCTGCACAGAGTTCTCCCTCTTCACCAATGACTTCACCTTACACACCACTGTCTTATAAGCCTTTCTATTCTACATTATTAGAGGAACCCAGCCCAGCTGGCATAACAAGAAGTGCCATTTCTTACCAGCTAATTGTTTCAAAGCATTCCAACATTTGTCAGTTTTAAGAGGTGGAAGATGGGGAAAGGAATATATCAAGGGTGCGTGTTCCTTTCTCTATAATTGGTTTAACACAATTTAAACAAAAATTAGATAGATTCTCAGAGGATTCTAGTACATTCATTGAGGAGTTCTAAGCTGTATCATTATTGACCCAACCTGGGTTGACTTTCAAGGAGTCTTTTCCACTTGCTGCACCTCTGAAGAAAAGAACCTTATGTGGGTGGAAGCAAATGCATATGATGGTGAGGTTCATGCTCCAGACAATGAACAACCTATAGAGAAGATAGTGTCCCAATGCAAATCGAAGTTAGACTCACCAAAACCAAAGTCATGATCATGGTAAAATATATAAATAAATAAATAGATAACTGAATGATTGCAGGCATGGTGGTACACACCTATAATCCCAGCAGCTAGAGAGGCTGAGGCAGGAGTATCACAGGTTCAAAGTTAGCCTCAGCAACGTAGTGAGACCCTAAACAACTTAATGAGACCCTAATAAAATAAGACTAAAAGGACTGGGGAGGCAGCCCAGGGGTTATGCACCCTGGGCTCAATTCCTTGTACAAAGGAAAAAAGCAAAAACAAAACACAGCAATACAATCATATGCTCAAACAGGGGATGAGAAGATGTATGAAAAATATCAGCAACATAAGAAGAGATCAGACAAATACCACAAGATACAGATGAAAACCTTGCTGTATTTCAGGGTTGCCTAACTAAAACCCTACAGCAATATACTAATATTGATGCAGACTCATTGGAGAGAAAAGTCTTATTAGAAACTATCATAAACAGTTAATATGCTCCAGATATTAAAAGAAAACTCCAGAAATAGGTTATGGGACCTCAGATTCTCATTGACCAACTTCTAAATTTGGTCTTAGGAGGTTCCATCAACAGGTACTAGATAGAAGCAAATATTAGGGACAGGAAGGGTGAAATCAGGCATGGGTACAAGTTCACTGACTTGCCATAACAAGGGGAAATAAGTCCCTGTTCTTTCAGGGAAACACAAGGCTCCTCATGAGAAACAGGAAGAGATATGAGACCTGAAAACTGCTGCATTTGCACAAAGCATTAGAGTATGGATCGCCTTACATGGGATCCAACTGCACGTCAGGAATGCTCCCTCTATAAATGGGAAAATAAGTGTCCCTCACCTAGGAAGTGATCATCTCCCACTACAGCTTCTGTGGAGGACTGAGGATGCCTGAGTTCTTACAATGCCCCCTTTGATCAAGTGGACATCACTATAAGAGCCCTTGAGTAACTCTCAATGTGATAGGTAAAGATGTTAGCTTCTTTTTGGATATGGGTACTCTTCGCTCTCCTGCTCCCCTTTCTAATTAAACTTGTGTTGTAACTTGTGTTAACTTCATCTCCAAGGCAAATCAATTTACAATGTCTTTAACTTGGAGATTTGGAGAACAAACATTTACTCAAGACTTTTTCTCGCAGAGTTCCCCACTCTTTTTTATGAATGAAGTTTTCTAGCTTCTCTGGTTACAATTCTGCACTGAGCACCAAGTCAATGATCACTTTTCTTAGGTGCATGCATATCAGGGTCAAAAGTTATGAAAACATATCTGAGACCCATTTCTAAGTGGGCTCTCAATTATGTGATACTTGTACTTTAGGAAAAAGCAATGAATTCTCTGCCTTTTTTTCTTTCCTTAGATAAAGCAAAATTTATCCCCATAAATGGAAATGTCCTATCAAAACAGGCTCATCAAGGCCTTTAACCTCTCCTCTCTCAATTCCTAAAATGTGATCTTTCCATTTACTTTTAATCCCCATGTAATACCAATTGCTTCCAGTACTAAAACCAAGTGTGGAATACCAATTAGTACAAGGTTCATAGGCAATTAATAAATATGGCCATAATCCCACTACATCATATAGTTCCTCATCTATATACTACTTTGACTCAGATACCAGGTAGATCTATGTTGTTTCCTGTTCTTGATCTTAAAGATGATGTCCTGTGTGTCCCATTATATCCTAACTCAAAATACCTGTTTGTTTTGACTTGACTGATACTGATACCATTGGCGTTGTCTGATCCACTTGAACAGTGCCGCCTCCAGGATTGGAGGACAGCCTGCACTTGTGTGGAGATACTTTAGCAAAGAAATTGTGACTCTTAACTCTTAAAAATGGATCTCTGGTCCAAGATGTACGTGATCTCCATATGTGCAATCCCAGTCAACTGGATTCTGATAACAACACTCTCAAAATTCTTAAATTACGTGGGAACGGGAGGATATTGAGTACCTCTGCAAAAATCTCTGATCTCCCAAAAAAGGGTAGAATATTATGGCACCTCATTACTATAAAAGAGCAAACTCTCAACTCTGAGAGAAAAGAAACCCTTTTTAAAGATAGGACCACTGCAATCAGATGCAGTGGTGAATGCCTATAATCCAGGAGGCACACAAGGCTGAGACAGGAGGAGCACAAGCACAAAGACAGCCTCAGAAACTAAGCAATTTAGTGAGACCTTGTCTAAAAATAAAAAAGCAAAAAATGAACTGGGGATGTGGGTCACAGTTTGAGTGTCCCAGGGTTCATACCCTGGTACAAGCAAACAAACAAGACATGATCACCACAGACTGAAAGGCAACTGAGAACCTTCCTGGGAATGGCCAGATTTGGTTGAAATTGGAGTCACACTTTTGACCCTTTGGCTAAGCCACTCATTGAAGGCACACAAGCACAAAAGCACCTAATGTTGCACTAGTAGAGTGGATGGGGAAATTGCAAAAGGTCTTTTAAAACCTCAATGACTTGCTGCTTTGTGGCCCTGCCCTGGGAATTCCTGATTTGGATAAGTCAATTTGACTATATGAAGCAGAGACCAGGTGACACTGGAATTCCTTATTCAAAGACTGGGGGACATCCACAACCCATGACTTGCTTTTGTAAACAGCTGGTTACAGTGTGCTGCACATGGCCTACAGTCCAGGGAGCTGCAGCTACTAACACACCTCTGATAGAACCAACTACCAAATAAACTTCAGAACACTCACTAGAGACCCAAATTCCTACCAGGTCCAAAATGTTCTCACATATAAACACATCTATACCTTCCTGGAGGATGGCTATCTAAATATCAAGCCTTCCTCTTAGAATCTCTAGAGATCTCACTCAAGGTCTACCAATCTCTAAGTCTGACAACTTTGATTCCCACTTCAAAAGGAGATGCTTTGCTTATCTCTCATGTGGAGACTATAGAGCAGGCTGACTTGAGCCTAAGGATTACCCCTTAACAAATTCTGATATGCAATGATTCACAGAATGAAGCAGCTGCATGATGGAGGGAACTCCAAAAGCAAGTTATGCAGTAGTGAGCCACCATGGGACAAAAAAAGCAAAGTCAATCCCTCCAAGCACCTAAGATCAGAGACTTGAAATTATTTTTTCCACTGGAGCTTTGTAGTTGGAAAAGATAATGAATGAAAATATAGTTTAAATTTTAGAAATGTTTTCTTAGTTCTTCACGATCATGAGGCTATGTGAAAACAAAGAGAATGCTCAAAAGAGAACAATTCACAAGTCCATCCTGGACACTATATTGTCTTTTGGAGAATAGTGTGGTTACCTGTCCAGGTAGCAGCAGTTGACAGCAAAGGACATCAAAGGGCAATACCACTACAGGACAGGGAAATGCACAAGCAAAATGATGTGCTATATGAGCAAAACTTCAAAATATTTCAGAAAGCGCTCTAATTCCACTAACCCTCAAATGTAAATCCAAGTTCATGTTACCAAGAAATTGAGAAGGAATGGGCAATTCAACAGGGATCTAAATGAACAGAAAGTGGATGCAGAATGAGAGAGATCATAAAGTTTCTTTACACATGGAAGATGAATGAAAACTTATTACAAAAACCCATTCATGCCATTTAAAAAAAGAAAAGGCACTAGCCATTTTGGTTATCTGTGCCTATGTAGGAAAAGGACCCAAAACAACCATTCCAAAAGTCACAGGAGCTTGACCCCTCAGTCTTCACAGTAGTCCAGGAAGGACACCAAGCCATTACCATAAATCAACCCAGCATAAAGACAAGGCACATTGCCTGAGTAAAATGATAACTGGATGCTGTGGTTTAGATTTTAGTTGTCCCTGAAAAACTCATGTGTGAGACAATGCAAGAGAGATTAAAGGAGAAATGGTAGGGTTATGAGAGTCTTAACCCAATCAGTGAAATAATTACCCAATGGGATTAACTGATGGGTAACTGAAGGCCAGTAGGATGTGGCTGGAGGAGGTGGGTCCCTGGGGTGGGGCCTTTGGAGTACACATTTTGTATCTGGTAAGTGGAGTCTTTTTCTCTGCTTCCTTGTTGTCATGTGAACCATTTCTCTCCAACACACTCTTCTGCCATGATGTTCAGGCTCACCTTGAGCCTTGAGGAACGGATCCTGAAGTCTATAGACTGAGACCTCTGAATCTGTGACCTCCTAATAAATTTGTCCTTCTCTGTAGTTGTTCATGTCTGGTCTTTTAGTCACAGAAGAGAAAATAAATGAATAAATCACTGCCTTTACAAATTTGTCCACATGTAAAGGATACAAATAACTTCTAGTTTTTCTGGTACTTTTTCTGGGTGGATAGAAGTATACCCTATCAGCACTGAAGAGGCCCAGGAAAACCATTAAAGCCTAATTAATGGAAATTATTCCTACATTTGGAATTGCTATGTCACGTCAGAGTGACAACAGACCTTCCTGGTTTCACAGATAACACAGGACATCTCATGAGCTTTGGTTGTTAAATTACTACCATGTTTA
Organism: Glaucomys volans; assembly: GCA_020662805.1. Lineage (NCBI taxonomy): Eukaryota > Metazoa > Chordata > Mammalia > Rodentia > Sciuridae > Glaucomys > Glaucomys volans. Next base: position 4,765 of record JAJEJO010061298.1, on the reverse strand, counting down.
TGAGGCCCAGCTAAAACATTCCAGGACATCCTCTGCTGAACACAGGGCCATTCATCAAGACTCCAATACAGAGACCCTGCAATGGTACTACCTTTGAGGAGCTCAGCCAGTAAATATTTTATGATGGAGGTTGATACTTTGGGTAAAAGTTTGCCTTCTCCACTTGAAATGCCTCAGTCAGCCCATGACATGGGAACTCAACAGCATTGGATTTAACACCATGGAACCCTAAATAACTGCAAATGTGATCCATGGACCCTTTGTAGAGAAAAGGATGTGGGACTTTCTCTGATAATTTTGCTTAAGTGGATGATGTCAAAGATAGAGAGTGGGATCATGGACAGTATAATGCTCCACATAAATTAACTAATTTTACCTATATGATCACTCCTCCTCAAGTTGGTATGAGGACACTATGCTGTTGGCTGCAACTATTCACTTGTTCTGTTTTCCAAAAATCATCCTCACCTACAGATGCCACTTCATCTGGAGAGTTTTGCCCTATCCACACCTTGCCTGCTTTCTGGGTGACCCACACGTAGTGACAAATGAGTAGAGTTTTGTGGTTCAGACACATCACCTCGAAAGGAAGGCAGGACTCTGCTCCCTTTTCCACTGTAGATATTTCTGAGAGTTGAATGAGGGAAAAATACACTAAATCCATATATAGTGCCTTAGACACAATTTCTTTCAGATTTCTCCTGAGAGCATTTCATTACTGATTGTTCCATGGAAAATCCATGTTTCCTGTTCTAGTTTGAGTTAATTAGATTTAAAACACACCACAGGTAATCATGTGATTATTCAGATTTTCAAAACCAGAGACTACTGAGGTAGCCATTTATGGATGAGAGTTTCTAACCTGGAATTACTACTTTATCCCTCAGATAAAGTGATTGAGGAAGGGGGGGAAGCAAGAAATATGAATATTCTAAAAGAAATTTTTTAATTTATTTTTGTTCTTTATAGACTGCATTTGTTGTACACAACGGGGTACCACTTTTTATTTCTATGGTTGTGCATAATGGACATTTATACCATTAATGTAATCATACATGTAAATAGGGTAATGAAGTCTGCTTGATTCCACCATTCTTCATATCCCACCCCCATCTCCCTTTCATTTCCCTCAATGTAATCTAAAGTTCCTTCATTTTCCTCTCACCCCCATGTCCCCAAATGGATTATGCACCATCATCCACTTAGCAGGGAAATACTGAGCCCTTGTTTTTTGGGATTGGCTTATTTCACTTAACATGATACTCTCCAATTCCATTCATTTATCAGCAAAATGCATAATATTATTCTTCTTAATACCTGACGTATTCCATTGTGTATGTATATATATATATGTATATATATATATACCACAGTTTCTATATCCATTCATCTGTTGAATGGCCTCCAGATTCATTGCGAAATGGAGCTATTGTGATTTGTCCTGCTATAGACATTGATGTGCTGTGTTACTGTAGTATGCTAATAGTATGTCCTTTGAGTGTAAATCGAGAAGTGGTAAAAAATTGTGAAAAAGCAACTTATTCAGAATTCTTACCAGAGGTGTGAACTGTTATTCGAATAGTTGAAAAACACAACATGACAAATATAGATATTGTACAGAAATGTGTCAAGGGAACTCAACTGAAGAGATGAACGCATGACTCTAAGCTGGGTGCCACTGACAAGAGTTCCATAAACAGAAGATTAAGAAATAGTAACTTTTTAAGGAAATGAAACTAGGAAGCACTATAGGAAATTGGAAACATGGCCTGAAAAATAAGTAACTAGAAATTTCCATAATGAGCAGAACAACTACGACCAATGGAGAGGAATGGCTCCTTCCTTAAAATGTGAAGAGTAATCTCCAATAAGGATCAATTTGAGAATATGCATGTTAACGGGAGCTGGGTAGTTCTGGCAGGTGTATCAGGAGAGAATGAAACTCCAAGGAATTTGAGGATGACAGTAAGAGTTAGGGGAGTTATTCAGCACAGGAGGTAGGATGACAAAAAATACTATAGCGCAATCAGATATCTTTGTCAATCAGCATTTATGGCAGTGTCTATGCAGGAATGTATGCAGTGCACAGGACAATTTCAACGAGTTTTTCACTAAATGAGGAAGGGCCTGGGATCTATTGCTTCAGTAGGAATTCTTAATCCTTCCTCCAACTCAGTCCATGAGTCCTTTCTGCATGCCTTGGGTTTTGTGCAAGGAGATGTCCTGGCTTCAGGGGTGGAGAAAACATAGGTGACTTATTGGAAAAGCCCTAATGGATGAAAGTCATGTTGGCCACTTTATCTCTATGGGCTTCGCTGGCAGTGGATTTGAAGAAAGAGAAAATAGTTCTAGCCCCTGACATCTGACCTCATGTTGCTGAGACAGTCCCAGCACTGTTGCAATCTGAGGCAAGAGTCATCAATTCAGCAGTTAGGTGCAACCATGGGGAAACTACTGGAATTTTTAACTCAAGTGTTCACTGCAAATCACCATGGACAAGCACTACAGACCACTGGGGACATAGAAACAAATGAGTTGGAATCATCAGGGGGGACACTGTGCCAGGCAAGTTGAGTAGATGTTTGCAAGGGATATCCTCTAACACAGTCAAGATGATTTTCTCAAAAAATGCCTTATCCCACGGGGGGCACTGAGAAGAGAAGGAGGGGAATGGGATGGTGCTTAGGACTCCTTATGGATGAGAATTTCACCAACATGGTTCTGATCTATAGCCAGGTAACTTTCTAGTAGAGTTGATTCACCCACTTCACTCCCCTATTTACCAGGTGTATTCTTGGCCCTTGATGGCTATTCCATCAAATCGTACTCCTCTATATGCACCTTGTCCTCATGCCTGCTTGACTTATAGATCTTGGCACTTGAAGAGGAAACCTGAATTCAAGGTCCTGCTGGATCAGAACTCTGCACCCACTCACCACCAATAAATGACTCTTGGCTCCCATGCAGGTGGACTTCAAAGATTTCAACATGCTTTCCACAGTTCTTTCCAGATTTCTTCTGAGCAGTTCTTTATAAGTCTTCTACACACAGTTTTCCTTCAGGTGCTAGGTTGAGTGAATCCCATTTAATGTGCTGATCACAGGGTGGTGACTGATCACACAACTCTTCATTGACTGCAGGGGTTAGAATTTTCAGAGGAGAGTTGAAGACACTGACTCGATCAATTTTATTATCACCCAGATATGGACACGTAGGTAACTTCCAAAATGAATATTCCAAGAGCCAGTGCAGGGACAATCAGTAGCTGATAATGTAAACCAGTTTGGTGGAAATGAAAAACCAGCAAGGATTCCACTACCTCACCCAGCATTCCCATTACCTGAAAAGGGTTTCAGTTTGCCCACTATGAGAAAAGATGTACAGGTGTGTGGATCTGGGTTCCCTTGACAGGAGACCTAGACCTAATTTCATTTGGCATGATGGTCCCCAAATCCATCTGTTTCCTGGCAATGTCCTGATGATTTCCATGTTAAGGATCCAGGAATGCAACTCTCTGTATATAGACCACAGTTTCTTGAAATATACATCTGTTTTAGGGCACCATCATTGACTCCATAGTTTAAATCCTGTGAATTGTGCTGCCTTACATGTTTATGTGATTGCATCACTAGACGATGCTGATTTCCAATCCTCTGGACATATAATATGGAGAGGGAAATCTGTGGTAAGTTTTCATGCCAAAAATTGATTTTTGAAGAATCTGGTTCTCGTATTTGAAGGCATCACTTGGTAATCATGAAAAATATGCAATAGTTAAACCATTCCATGTCAGAATAGGGAGATATTTCACTGGATTTGATGTGCCAGAAGGAAAGAGAATAAAGATAAAATGGAGTAGAATGGACACTGATTACCAGCAGAAAGGGTTCTGTCCAGATTTGACGGGGAGGACCAAACAATTTTACCAGAGCTAAAAAGACTTAGTGTACTGCTTTGGTAGGTGAAAGAATGAAGATATCCAGCCCCATGTCCAATGGAGCTCACACCTGGCAGCCTACAAGAAGTACTTCAGGAGTGTCAGAAAGTGCCACTGAAGAACTGGAACACAGTATTTTGATTGACTTGAATGGGAAAGGAGATGTTACTTGGGATCCTCTGGTTCATTTGAGAGGAAGCAAAGCTTGACAACTCCTCATTCTCAGGAGCTCACTGCATGCACTGCGACTTTTGATGGACAACCAAAGACATTGATATAAGTTTCATGACTGTTTTCTGAAATAGAGAGAAAATATTGCTAAATTAAGAACACTGTACACTGAGAAATATGGACTGATGAATTGAAAAAGTGACCAAATATGCAGTTACTTCCTAAAGTTCCTTGCTCCCCACACATACACAGCTTTACCCATGTTCACTCTTCTCCACCAGCGTGGTCCATTGGTGAGGATAGATGAGCCTCCTAGGTCCAATATTGTCCCCCAAATTTCACAAGTTTCCATTAGGTTTCACTTTTCCTTTCCATATTGGGCTAATTCCCAAGGTTCCCTGCATGCCAGGCAAAAACTTTACCACTCAGCCACATCTCCAGCCTCTTGGTATGATACCTTTGGGGGATTTAAAGAAACAATTACAATGACCTGCTTTACCAAGGACAGTAGTGTTTGAAGAGTTTCACTGCCCTGAGAAATCCACTTTCTCTCGTTGGAATTCTCTGCAACCACCCTGATTCTTAACAACCCCTGGCATTCTTATGGTCACCACAGATTTGTGTTTTCTACCTCAGGTGATTGGAATCACATGGTAG
>JAJEJO010061297.1:0-28798 GCA_020662805.1 Glaucomys volans | reverse complement strand
CCACCACAGCCACTGGAGCCACCACAGCAGGGGCTGCAGCAGCAGCTGGGGCAGCAGCAGCCACAACCCTGGCTGGAGCCACAACAGGAGTTGCACATGGTGTCAGAGACTGGAGCTTCTGGGAATGTTTCCAGGAAGGTGGGTTTCGAAGGTTTGGGAACCTGGTGGCCCCACATCCCCTTTTATACCCTGCCAAGTGGCTCATATCTTCACATACAACATCCTTGTTGTTCCTATTTTCTATCGTATTAAATAGGCAATTATCAAATTAGGCCTGTTTATTTTTGTTTCCTTTGTCAGTTAGGATGGAAAACATGAATACCTTTTCCTCATGAGTTAAAATTCATCCTTCAGCTCTTCCTGAATCCTCTGTGGTGTTTTTTCTTGCTTTCTCTTCCTCCAGAAGAGATGTCACAACCCATTCGTGGTCTGTACTCTGGAACTGAGGGTCAGTGTGCATAAAACATCGTGTAGTCATTGGGTGATAAAGACCCTGTTTTTCCTTCTGTGGACTGTAGGGGATAAAGCTGGCTTTTCATCTCCTGGCTCTTTCATTCTGCCCCTTGCTGGGCAGAGACGTTTTGAATGTGCAACACAGTCACCCTGTCATGAGAATTCGATGTCCACTTAGACACATGTCCCCCCATCATGTCAGTCATGAAGTCCTTTCTACATCTTTCCGGGGATACACAGAATTTTATGAGTTTGAATGTTTCTAGTGATTCTTGAAATTTTGATACAGGGAAAGAATCTCAAAAATCTATTTTTAGACTCTTTGTGAGGATCTTGACTGCAGAAATCATCCACACCAGGGGTTCAAGGTCCTCAGCTCTCCACTTGTGGGTGAAGTGTTTTCCTTCCTGTTATTGTGGTTTTAACAGACCATATTGAGTCATGTGTTCTGTTTCCAGGACTCACTTGATGACCACATAGATGCCTGAGGCCCACTGCCCTTTGACACAGCCCACTCTGCCTGCTGGTTCTCTGCATTGGATTGCTTGTCCCTGTACATGCCATGTGGTCTCTTTCTCATTCATTTTGAGGTTGTGGATTAGATTTCACTGTTGAGATGTTATTACACACACACACACACACACAGAGAGAGAGCAACATAAACACAAATATATACAGAGAAAATCAGAAAGATAAGAAAACACTGATGTGGATCAATGGATGTCATCTGATGTGTAATCATGGTGTGGATATAAGAGAAGCTCGATGGGTACAAAACTGCCCACACATAAATCTAGGTGACTACTATTGCTAAAATGAGGAATGCTGTTATTGAGTTGGTCTCCTGTGGGTCAAGAAACAGGCAGAGACTAGTTGTTCTGTCTATGATGGCATCCTTAAGGGTCTTCTTCAACATTTAATCACAACTAATTAGAACAAATAGAAAATTACAACAAAATTAATTAATAACCATCATCTCGATCATTTTAGCTTGTGTCAGAAACACCTGACTTATTGGTTTTACTTTCAAGGCATGTGTTGGTGAAAGTGGAGAATATGATATGCTTATCAAAATAACATAAAATATTCAAACAATTTTAAATCCAGAGCAGAAAGATACTTCAGTGGATGTGCTTTCCAAAAAGGAAGAATGAGTAAGACAGCAGAAAGTCATTTTTTTACTATGGGACAGTTTTCTAAATTCAGGGAATTTGACAAGACCTCTTCATTACAGCTACAAAACCAGAGTATTTCCCATGATAGGACAAAGTATCAGTAATGGATCCCAAAACAGTGAATCTCAAAGTTGGCTGCCTCCTGGAATTACCTGGGGTGTGTTCACAACTACCAATGCCTTGTTCCTGCCCAGAGCACTTTTGATTTAATAGGGCTGGAGCAGGACCTGAGCTTTGGAAGTTTTTCACGCTCCTCAGTTTATTCTGACAGGAAGCAAAACAGAGATCCTCCTCATTACACTTTTTCCTGTGATATGCATGGCCATCCATCTCACCCAAGAACTGAAGTCACCCAAATTGTTAAATTTCAATTGATTGTGTGTATATAATAGAGAAAATGATTCTGAACCAGGAGCATGAATTCTTCTGTAACACAGATTGAACATTTAATATTCTCTACAATATTTAAAATAATTCTAATATCAAAAGAAAGAGACTCACAAGTTTGAGAATGGACTAATCACCATAGGAAATCACTTCTAGAGTCACATCAGAAATCGAATGAAGGAACTCAGAAAAGGAGAGCCATCAGGGTAGACAGTCCTTGCTAAACTTTACCTTTGGTTTACTGAAATAGAATGGATAATTAATATTTGACCATGCAAATTTTCTGAGGTCTACCCAAACTGTACCTCTTTAATCACACAGAGTAGTAGATGGAGTATAGTTTTTCCATTTAAACAATTTTCCTTTTTCAGTATCCAAGATCAAACACCCATGCAAGTGAGCAGCAAAGACATTTTAATGAGGAGAGTCCACTTGATATTTGTAAGTCCCACCCAGGAACTAAGGTATGTCTGTGAGAACCCTGTTCATGTTATGGTAGTACATCTCACAAAGGTTAAATCCAGCACGATTTCTGTCTTGAACTATGGGATAGGAATTTTATAAAATAGAAAGCCAAAATAAGGCACCTGGATTTGCCCAACTCCTTCCTGCTATCTCTAGGCAAGACAGTGAGTAAATGAATCTCAGAATGATGCACCAATTTCAAAGACATAAGAAACGAAGTCTTAAGTATGATTGAATCCCATCCTATTTACAGAGATTCACTAGTTCAGACCACACAGGCACAGATGGGTCATAAATAATGACAACCACTGCTTACAAGTCCTAGTGATCCAAAGATCAAACTGTAGCTGGTGCAAAGGGTATGGAAACTTGGGTAGATAAACAAACACATTGTCTGGTTTGGGATTTGTGGAAAATGAACAGGCCAATGGAAACTTTAAACTTACATGTCCTCCCATAGCAGAATGGATTAAAAAACTGTATTGCATATACACAATGGAATAATACTCAGACTTAAATAAGAAAAATTATGGCATTTGCAGGTAAATGAATGCAGGGAGAAAATATCATGCTAAACAAACATGTCAAACCCAGGAAACCAAAGGTAAAATGATTTCTCTGATAAGTGGATGATGATACATAGTATGGGGTGGGAGAGAGGCAAGAATGGAGGGAGGATGTATTGCACAGTGAAAAAAATGGGAGTGGGATCGGGGAGGGGGTAAGAATAATAACAGAATGAGACACACATCATTACCCTGTGTACATATATGATTAAACAAATCTTGTGACTCTACTTGTGTACAACCAGAGAAACCACAGCTGTACCCCATTTGTGTATAATGAATCAATATAAATTAAAAAAGAAGAAGTGGATGATAATGGGGGCCTGGATGAAGGTATTTTGGATCATGCTGAGAGGAGTGAGTGGAGGGGAGAGGGTGGGGGATGGGAAGGATGGTGGAATGAGATGGACATTATTACCCTATATACAGGTACGATTGTACTACAGGTGTGACTCTGCACCATGCTCAGGCAGAGGAAGGAGAAGTTGTGTTCCATTTGTGTACAATGTCTGAAAATGCATTCTACTGTCATGTGTAACTAATTAGATCAAATAAAGAAGTCAAGTTGATAAATAAAAAACAAAACACGGAAAGAAGTGCATCCAAACATTTGGAAACAACGACAGTATCAATTCACTGTCTTCATCCCCAAGAATGCAAGTCCCCTGCTATAAGCCAAGATGTATTACCAGACGAAGTCCACCTTCTGGGCAACCCCAGACCATCACCATGATCCTTGATATTGCTGACATAGGTTAGTCAGATTGGATGAAAATTAAGCATGAAGATTGATCCTTATGTGCCAATGATGGGGACACAGTTCACAAAGATTCTCAGGACTGCCACATTAGTAATCTTAGAAATATGGAGGTGCTGCAAGAAACCTCAAAAGGTGCTTGGCTAGGCACATTGTACTTTGCAGGATGGTGTGCTACAAAAACATCCAGCAAGCAAGTCCACAGTGCAAGAAGTCCGTCAGGTGTTTATCCCTAACACAGCACTGCCCCTTGCTCTGAATGAGGAGTTAGGTGTTACAATCTATGTGACTGACTAATGTAAAACTGTGGAGGGCAAGGGGATGGGCTATACTCATGTTTGGGTCACCTTCTCTACTATAGGCATTATGATTGGAAGACTGAGGACAAAGGAGATAGGTTGGAGATCAAAATGGCTACATTTCAACAGCTGCATTAGATTACAGCAAACAGTTTTGTTACACATTAGGAAACTCAGACTACAGGTTTAACATCTGGACAGAAAGAGAACATTAGTCAAATAATCATGTTCAATCCCAACTGAAAAATACTGGGACATCCTCTGCTGAATACCTGACCATCTATTGAGATTTCAAGACAGAGGCCCTATTAAGGTACCAGCCCTTGAGGGTCTCACACAGTTAATTATTTCTGCCTCCTGTTGATATGGAGTCTAGGCAAATTTCTTTCTTTCTTTTTTCATTCTAAATCCCTCCATCCTCAGACGCCTCTGTCAGCAACAGGAATGGGCCCTCAAGAGCATTTGACCCACAGCTGATCAGCCAGTGCTGTGCCAGCACCTCTTGACACCATAGTTGAGATGCCAGCTTGGAGCTGACCACTTGTGAGGAGAGAGTACTTTCCTTTAGGAAGGATTTTTCTCTTTTACTTGATTAATGCTCTTTTTATTCCAATGGATGCTGCATCACCAATAGTTAGAAAACAGCCAAGCAAGGCAGGGAAAGAAGAGTCGCTTCACTCACCTCCATTCCCACTGATACTTTTCGTGAAATCTGTGCCTTTTCCTGCATGACTTTAGGATCTTTGGAAATAGACGTCGTGACTCAAAAGGTGAAGAGACTCCAGGGAGTGTGGTAAGGATCCCATTGCAAGGAAAGTAACGCCTGTCACAGGCCATATTGACTCAAGTCTTCAGTTTCTAGGATACCCTTGCCAACCCATGTTCTATGCTCATGGGTCCCAGGCCCTCACACAATGCATGACTGCAATCCAGTTCTCTTTATGGAAGCTCCAGACTCTTGAGATGAACTACTCTCCTTCCTCATTATTGACCTTGTTTTTCAGAATTCAATGTTTAAGTTGCATTTCCCAAACAACCAACAACCTGCCCAAACAAAACACATCAGAGAGAAAAGGAAAGCAGATGTCCTGATGGTTGGATATTAGCTGACACATATTCATAGTGAGGGAGGTGTCCATGCCTAAAGGGTACAAAACTTTTCTGAAAAAGTGACAAATGCTGCTGTTCCACCACTTGATCGCCTGAGGATCAAGAAATAGGCAGACTGAGAACGTTGGCATCTCCATGATGGCATTCTCAAGTGTCTTCATTAAATATGATTATGATATTGAAAAAATAATCCTCTTGCAATATTTCTATCATGTGCACTTGTATTTCTATCATCTGCACTGTAGTGTAGTTTGAGGTCTGGTATTCTGATGCCTCCTGCTTCACTCTACGTGCTAAGGATTGCTTTGTCTATTTGGATCTCTTATTTTTAAAAATGAATTTCAGGATTGCTTTTTCTAGTTCTATGAAGAATGTCATTGGGATTTTAATAGGAATTGCATTGAAACTGGATAACACTTTTAGTAGTATGATCATTTTGTCAATATTAATTCTGCCTATCCAAAGACATGGGAGAACTTTCCATTGTCTAAGGTTATTTAATTTCTTTCCTTAGTGTTCTGTAATTTTCATAGTAGAGGTCTTTCATCCCATTTTTTAAGAGTGATTATGAATTGTTTTTTGAGGCTATTTTTAATGGGGTTGTTTTTTCCAATTAAAGACACAAAGGAGAAAAGGTAACCTCTTTAACGAACAGTGCTGTGAAATCTGGAAATCTATATCCAGCAAAGTGAAATTAGACCTATATCTCTCACCCTGCACTAAACTCAAATCAAAATCGATCAAGGACCTAGGAATTAGACCAGAGACCCTGCACCAAATAGAAGAAAAAGTAGGTCCAAATCTTCATCAAGTCAGCATAGGATCAGACTCCTTTAACACAAATTCCAAAGCAGAAGAAATAAAGGCAAGAATTAATAACTTGGATGGATTCAAAGTAAAAAGTTTCTTTCTCAGAAAAGGAAATAATAAAAAATGTGAAGAGAGAGCCTACAGAATGGGATAAAATCTTTACAACATGCACGTCAGATAGAGCACTAATCTCCAGATTTTATAAAGAACTCAAAAAACTTAACACCAAAAATACAAATAACTCAGTCAATAAATGGACTATGGAACCAAGCAGACACATCACAGAAGAAGAAATACAAACAATCAACAAATGAATGAAAAAATGTTCAACATCTCTGGTAATTAGAAAAATGCAAACTACCCTGCAATTTCATCTCACTCCAATTAGAATAGCAATTATCAAGAATAGAAGCAACAATATGTATTGGTGAGGATGTGGGGAAAAAGGTACACTCATACATTGCTGGTGGGATTACAAATCAGCATACCCACTCTAGAAAGCAGTGTGGAGATTCCTCAGAAAAGTATGAGTGGTTGCATAATCTTACCCAGCTATTCCACTCCTTGGCTAATACCCAAGAGACTTAAAATCAGCATACTCCAGTGACGTACCCATATCAATGTTTATTCCAGCTCAACTCATAACACTTAGACTATGGAACAAAACATGATGCCCTTCAACAGAAAAATGGATTGTGATACTGTGGTATATATACACAATGGAAAAGTAGCCAAAAAGTTGAATAAAACTGATATTTGCAAGTAAATGAATAGAGTTGGAGAATATCATGCAAAGCAAGATAAGGCAATCCCAATAAAACAAAGGCAAAATGTTGTCTCTGATATGTGGATGCTGATGCATAGCTCAGGAGAGCTGCCAGGGGGTAAAGGAAAATGCAGGAAAGTTGGATGGTGTACAGGGAAATGAGGGCGGGGGTAGAAAGACAGTCAAATAAGAAAAACATCATTGCCCAATGTACATGTATGATTACACGAATGGAGTGATTCTACATCATGTACAACCAGAGTAATGAAAAACTTTACCCCATTTGTGTACAATGATTCAAAATGCATTCTGCTGCCTTATGCAACTAAATAAAGCAAACAATTAAAAAAGAAAATGTGAGACACTCAAATAATCAAATATCAATAGATGGTACCTAAATGAAGAGAAAATGATCATAATGAACAGGACGAAACTATTCTTGAGTAATACAGATGGAAAAGCTGACAGTTCTCTAAAAATTTAAGATAATTCTCATACCAAAAGTAACAGACTCACAAGGTTGAAAAGGGACCAATAGAGCACAAAGCACAATGGAAATCACTGTGGACAACACATCACTTTATGAAGGAGAAAATTCAAAACAGGAGAGACCTCAGCCTAGGTACTCCTTGCTAGATTTTACCTGTGGTCTACTGAAATGGAGCGCATAATTAATGTTTAATTAAGATATTCCAGGTCTCCAAACGTGCACCTCTTCCACCACACAGAGTAGTAGAGGAGTGTAGTTCTTTTACTCTAAACAGTTATTTCTTTGTCTTTTTCAGATGCCCAAGATAAAACACCCATATAAATAGGCACCAAAGAAATTTGAATGAGGTTGACCCAAGTGATATTTGGAAGCACCACTCAGGATGTAAGTTATGTCTATGAGAAGCCTGGGCACATTATGACAGTACATCTTTACAAAGCAGCATGTGAAATAGACTTTTCTTGTCACTGTCTTCTGTTAGTGCACAACTCTTTTTCCTTGTAATTATTTGGCCTATATGTTATCCATTAATAAATTGTACTACTATTACACTTGAATTAAAGTGTATTATTAGTAACATCACCATTTTGTTAGTCAGTCTTTCATCAGTGTAACCCAAATACTCAATAAGTATACCTCACAAAAAAAGTTTATTTTGGCTCCCAGTATCAGAGGTTCAATCCATGGTGGACTGAGTCCATTGCTATGTGCCCTAGTGGAAGTAGAGCACATCATGATGGAAGAGGCATGGAGGAGGAGTGTAGATTCTTTCAGGGATTCTGGGAGGTAGAGAGAGGGAAGGGGGAAGAATCCATGGAGAAGAGGGATTTTTGAGGGCATGGCCCCAGTGACCCACTTCCAGCCACACCCCACCACCAATACTACCACGTAGTCCATTCAAACTAGAAGGAGTCATTAGATTGCCCCTCTCACAATCCCATCACTTCATGTCTTAGTTTTTCTACATTAACACAGGAGATTGTGTGGATACCTCATATTCAACCATAACAATGATTTCCGTGTCTTTTCTAGAAGCATTCTTCTTCCCCCACCATAGAACATCACACTCCTGATTTTAAAAGTATTCTTTTTATTTGCCTTCTTTTAGAATTTACCCACCTTCACATGCATTACTAAATATTAACACTTCAGTTTGCCAGGCTTCTGACTTTTGTGTGAATAGATGATCAATGTATGCCTTTTGTGGTTTTCTCATTTGATACTATATAATAGCTAGGTTGATGGCCCATTACCAGTGATTTCCTCCTCCTAGTGTTTGTTACTTCTATGCTCTGAGAAAGGATAGTGTCCCCCATGTGGTCAAGGTTGAAGTCCCCAGGGTCATAATATTGGGAAGTGCTGTGAATCTTGAAATGAAGAGGCTTCCCAGGAGGTCAATGGGGTCATGCCCTAAAAACGAGTGTTTACTGCATATATTCTCCTCTTCCTAGCTATTGATGGGAGAACTTTTGGGTAGGACACACACTTCCATTGCCAGTCAATGCTGTCACCAGACACGCAATGGAGTATGGCCACTTGATCTTGACTGGAACTTCAAGAACAGAGAGTAAATAAAACTTTCACTCCTTGTAAAAGGATTGCCTCAGGTATTTCATTCCATTAATGTGCAACTGACTAATGCAGTGGTTTATGTAATTGTCACTTGTAAACCTGAATTTGAAGCAACAGCATGTAGCAACATTCAGTGTTTAAGTTACCAAGGATTCTGAGTTTTCTCTATCTGGCCAATCCTCACCTTCAGGCTGTCTCTCTGTCGCTGGCTTAGATGTTCCACACATCTGCTGTGTGGGAAAATGAGAGGCTCCATTCAAGAACCTTCATGGCGCTGATGCTCTCATTCCCAACAAACTGGGTTCTCTCAGCAACCCCTGAAGTGCTTGGGAAAGTAGAGCATTCTCGGATGACTCAGAGAAGATTCCATGCTGCTGGGTACAGTGGGGCATGCCTGTAATTCCAGTGGCATATTAGGCTGAGAGAGGAGGATAGGATCACAAGTTCAAAGTCAGTATTATCAAAGTATTGAGGCCCCAAGTGACTTAGCAAGAAAAATTCTCAAAATAAAAAATAAGAAGGACTGGGTATGTGTCTCAGTGGTTAAGAACTCCAGGGTTCAAACGCTAGTACAAGAAGAAATCAAAAACAACTTGCATCAGTATTGCTGTTTCACAAAATTGTGAGATGTTCATTGTATGTTGTTTCATGGTACTGATTGTGAATGCATTGCATGTGAATTGATATAGACACCAGATTAATCTGATACTGCAAAAACCACAAAAAAAAAAGAATCACAGGAAAAAGAGTGGTAGATCTGCCAGAACATAAGTCATAAGGTCCAAAAACTGGATGTGCTCAGGAAATATTCTTCTCTATAGAAAGTAAGAAAAGACTGGCCAGGGGTCAACATCATTGCTGAGAAATTCATGAATATCTATTGTAAAGTTGAAGGTGAGGTGGGGAATATAGTTGGGGAATGTAGCTCCCCAAGGGTCATGGGGATACTAAGATCCTAGAGCAGCAAAGTTCACAGGGAGCCACATAATTAAGAATTATTGGGATGTATTTTTATGATGGACAAAATATTCAGCATGTACCTACGCCATGAAGAGTTTAACTCACAGGTACCTATTGACAACAATAGGAGAACTTGGAGTTCTCCACAAAAGGATGTAGGAGGTAAAAAATGTAACAGCCACACCTCTGTGGATCCACATTCATATGTAACAACTCTGTGGCACATATTCCTATGTAACAGCTCTGGGGATCTATATTCCTATCAGTCCATATTTTTTTGCATCAAGAAATTTAGGAGAGCTTCAGAATAAATTATAAAAGGGTCAAGATGAGCTGTTCAATGGAAAGTCATGATCCTTCCTACAGATAGTCATCTGAGTACAGTTCACAGACCCATGCTACATCAATTGAAAATATGGTTGATATTCCTAGAAGAAGAACCACAGCATATCTATACATTGCATGAATTTCTAACGTCCATTTCTAAAGAGATCCACAGCCATTTACTCAGGGTTAATGAAATATGCATATATCTGTATGCTTTTGGACCACAGATCAGAGTTAATGCTGAAGATGAAATATCCAAATGCCTACGTAGCTCACACTAGAATATGGACCCAATGATCTTAACATAAATGATTCTTGGACCAGGTGCATCACAATCTGTCCACTATGAACACAGGCAAACCTCTGGATCATTACCACCTCACAAATGCAAAACAAAGCACAGTTTTTTCCTTGAGCATTGGAAAAGGAATGAGTTAATAGAAAAGTCAAATGAATGTTCCTAGTATTGCCTAACCCTTCGTAGCATTGGCAGGCAAGTTAGTAAGTTAATGAACATGAGATAGATGGGCCACCTTCAAAGACTTAATAAATGAAGGGGACTTGAATCCCATATTATTTACAGAGAATTTACTAATTCTGCCATGACAAAACCAGATGGATCACAAGTAATGACAACCAATGACCACAAGTCCTTACTGGCTAAATGTAGCTGGTGGGAACAGTGGAGAGTCTTGGGTAGAAGAGATGGATACTATCTCTGTACAGGGAAGTGTGCAAACTGAAATTTCCAATAGAAACTATAAAGTGTCCAAGGAAGGAGAGACAGTAGTACGTCCAGAACCTAAGGAAGGAACACAAGGATCAGATTACTGTCATCATCCAGTTTTATTTAAGTACTCCTGCTTTTAATCAGGATATAGTCCAAAAGGAATTCAACATTCTGGAAAACCCACAGAAGTCCATATTTCCATTATTACATTGATGACATTCAAATTAGTCAGATCTAATGGACAACAAACTTGAATAATATGATAAGACACTTATGTCCCAAGGATGGAACATAGCACTGAGAAAATTCTTGAGGTTTCCATATTACTACCATGTTCAAGTCCCACTTGGAGAATACTAGGACTTTCTCTGATGAATACCATGGAAGCCACCAAGAGGGCAACACAGAGTCTCAAGTAAGGAAAAAACATTGAGGTCTCAGCCAGTTACTTGTTTCTGAGAGCTTGATATGGGTATGAAGTCCAACTCTTCAGGGTATGTGTCCACCTTTTCATCTTGCTGTGATTCAATCAGTGACAATGTGGGGAAGCTCAAGAGCATTTGATCTAGCACCATGGAACCCCAAAGAACTCTACCTGGAGTCAACAGACCTAAATAAATAACAGAGCACGTGGGACAATGTTTACAGGACCATAGGACCCTCAAGCACTGCAAATGTCTACTTCATTCAGCACTCTCCAGACACAATTGTATGGGGAGTGGGATGCCACCACCACGTGAGTCCACGGTTGTGATGCCAGTTTGAAATTAACAACCTGTGAATGTGGAGCACTATCCTTCAGGAGGCAGTGTAGATTTAGACCCATGCATTTCATCTGGAACTCTGCCTCCAATGGATGAATACATTATGATACAAAAGCTTGGTATGTAAATAAGAGTTGTGTCACTAACCTACATTCACACTGGTCCTTTTCAGGAAATCTGTGCTTCTTCCTGCATGACTTCAGGTTTGGTGGAAGTATCTGTGCTGACTCAAGAGGGGAAGAGACTCCAGGGCACATACTAAAAGTTCCATTATAAGGAAAGCTGTAACTTCATCACTTTGGGCTTCTCATGGGAGTGGACAAGCAGCAGAAGAAAGCAGCAATTCCTGCTGCCAAATGATGTCATCATCAGGACAAAGGAGCAGCACAGCTGGACCAAGTAGCAAGAAGAAATGCATTTCGCATGAGGTGACCCATGGGGCATCCCTGATATTTCTAGTTCCAGGTTTAACTGCAAATGGGTAAGTACAAATCAACAGGCCAATAATGACATTGTGATCATATGCTCAGTTACCTAGGTGAGTCCTCCCGTCCTGTCACCTAGATATGCTGAAGTGCTCCCCACTAACACTCCCAGGAAAACGTTCCCTACTGGTTGTGCCTAAGCAGTTTGCAAGAGCTGAAAGATAGAAATTGATGTACAGATTGGATCATAGGATTCCATAGATACGTATCTTCTCTCTAAAGATCCTGCATCATCAAGCCCATGTGGATACACAATGCACACTGTTCACATGCTCTGTTCTGAAGGTAATTGTCGTCACCCACAGACACCACTTCATGGGAGCTTCTCCCCTTCCTGGAGGCTCCCACCTCCCCTGGCACACAGCTAATCCCCACTGAGGAGGAGTGCTGAGATTCTGCAATCTCCCCTTAAGGAAGGTGGCCAGGTGCTCAACTCCAGAGCTTCTGGTAAAGTTGTATGGTGAAGATTTCACTGACATCCCACTTATCTCGGATGCTTTTACTCTTCAAACTTACTTCACAGTTTCTCCCAGATGTCTCCTGCAAGCATTTCTTTATTAATCTTTCTTGCAAAATTCCCTATGTCTGAATCTACTTCATGAGCATAGCAGTAAACACACACATTACAGGGTTATACCTCCTTACACACACCCACAGAGATTAGGGTGGTACCACAGAGAGTTATTGACAAGGTAGTTTTGTTTATCTCTCAGCTATGGCGATGCAGCCAAAGGAAATTTAGACATTTAAGATAAATGTTCTAAAAGAAACTAAAAGACATGTGAAGGAAATATCAACTCCTTCAGAAGATGTACCAGATCAGCAGACAGTAGAGCAACCTGTGGCCTGTAACACCATGTTGGCCTTCAGAGTTTGTGAGCATCCAACTCAGATTCACCCCCACTGCAAAGAGGAACACTGAGGTCTTAGTCTGGCACCTCTTGCAAGAGACCCACAAGCATGGCTTTAAGAACCTATGATTTTGGAACTGATCATGGGAATCCCTGTTTGGAATATAGGAAATGACCCATGGGAGAGAAGGCAGGAGAAAGTGAGAGAATGAGCAGAACAATGCTGTAAGCAACTGGGGTCCAATCCCATGGAGGGCCCAAGGAAGACTGGAAGAACTCAGGGGAAATGAGCTAGAGCATTTGTGCCCCAACTCCCTTTTGCTGATTGAGCTATATTCCCAGGAGTATAACTGTTCTTCCCAGAGTGTGGTCTTCATCCAGAGCAAGGAGACCCTAGGCATGGAGGTGCAGCTGCTTGTTTGAAAACCATCTTTCTGTGTTATAATGAGTCTTCCTACGGAATAGTGTTGAGCAGCTGAGATTGTTTACTATGGTTCTCTTGTTTTAGAAATGAACTTCCATTAAATTGACAGAGAAGGACAACAATTCATGAAGGAAAAAGAAGGAGACATAATGCTCATAGGTGTGTATGCCAGTAAAATTCATATTTATTTAAGATGTAGGACTATCTCCACATGAAAGAATATGGAGCAAGTGTCAAGACAATTGACAGATTTTAGAAAACATGCAAACTTGTTGAAATTTTGGAGAAAATAACTCAGATAGGGTGGGGTCATTTATTTGGGCCCAGATTCAATCTAAAAATTGACATCCTATGATTGGACACACAGGTGAACTCTTTGATGAATGCAGGCTGACGTTAAAGAGGGGAGGACAGATTAGACAGCTCAGCAGGAAGAAACACTAGAGTAGGTGGAACAGCACAATGTGGTCTTAAAACCAGTGACACCATAGCACTTAGACATGCAGGTGGTAAGGTGTCAGCATTAGGTTCCTCAGGAGAGGGAAGCCAGCAGGAGGAGTGGCAGCGCTGTGACAATCAGCAGCTTGGGTTGCATCAACAGGAGTCACAGCAGCTGGGGCGGCAGCAGGTGGTCCTCCAGGAGATGGTCCTACAGCAGGTGGGGCGACAGCAGTAGGAGCCACATCCACTGGAGCCACCACAGCCACTGGATCCACCACAGCCAGTGGATCCACCACAGCAGGGGCTGTAGCTGCAGGAGCCACAGCAGCTGGGGCAGCAACAGGTGGTCCTGCAGCAGGTGGTCCTACAGCAGATGGGGTGACAGCAGAAAGAACCACAGCCACTGGAGCCACCACAGCCACTGGAACCACCACAGCAGGATCTGCAGCAGCAGGAGCCACAGCCACTGGAACCACCACAGCCACTGGATCCACCACAGCCAGTGGATCCACCACAGCAGGGCCTGCAGCTGCAGGAGCCACAGCCACTGGATCCACTACAGCCACTGGATCCACAGCAGCAGGGGCTGCAGCAGCAGGGGCAGCAGCAGCAGCAGCAGGGTCTGCAACATCTGGAGCCATAGCAGCAGGGCTGGCAGCAGCAGGGGCAGCAGCATGTGGGGACACAGCAGCAGGGACGACAGCAGCAGCAGCAGGGGCAGCAGGGGCAGCAGGGGCAGCAGCAGCAGGGTTGGCAGCAGCAGGACCCACATCCTCTGCCTCCACCACTGCAGTTTGAGCCACCTGTGCTCTGGCTGCCACCACAGGAGCCACAGCAGCAGGGGCGGCAGCAGGTGGTTCTGCAGCAGGTGGTCTGGCAGCAGCTGGGCTGGCAGCAGCCACTGTCACAACAGCAGTTGCTCATGGTGTCAGAGGATGGAGGTTCTCAAGGCTGTGTCCAGGAAGGAGGATTTGAGGAGTGAGTGCATCTCACTGCCCCACATCTCCTTTTATACCCTCGCAAGAGGCACCTGGCCTCCCTGGCACCACATTTTCCTTGTTCTCCTTTGGATTAGTAAATATCCAATTATCCCATTAGTCAAGTTTATTTTTGGTAAAATATCAGGGGGGATTTAAAATATGAATTCCTTTACCTGATGTGTTTGAATTCATCTGTCATCTCTTCCTGAATCCATCCCCAAACGTCCTTCTTGGTCTTGCTTACTCAAAGACAAGTGTCACTCAGTGTCCTGCTTCTATAGTGTGTGTTTCACAGTTTTCCCAGTGCACCTTGTCTGCCATTGCTGCATAACAGAGTTTGGTAGAAGGGATAAGCAGTAGGTAGAAAAGAGACAAAAGATAAAACAAGGAATTAAGATTTAAAGTTCCTCATACTTTCCTGGTTTGTCATTCCCTGTGCCATTTTCTTTCCTATGCAGGATGCTCCCAATTTCCTGGAAATTACTTGTCTATCTGAGCTCTGTTAATTTTCCTCACCACCCCCAATGTATTAAGTAAATAGTGACTGTATAATTTGAGAAATATGTAATTTAAAAGATGTTCTAGTTCTTTGTGACAATCAGATAATGAACACCACATCTACTTGAGTATCCTGAGATTGACCTGGTGAACATAAATTATCTTGAAATCACCAGACTGATATAAATTCTACATAACTTTCCATACCCCCCCCCTTATGAATTTCTTTTAAAAGAGGAACTGGCAAATCCCCAAAGGGTTCTGAATCTTGAGATGACTTGCATTAGCTTTTAATGTGTACCACTGTTTAAAATAAAACTGTAAGATCAGAGTGGGGTAACCGGATCAGACAATGGTAACAGGAGAACAGACAAGATAGATGTGAATCAAAAAGAGACTTTACTGAGGGACAGCTCTCAGACTAAGTTTGCTGAACCACCAGGGTGCTGGGCTAGAGAAGTCACACATGGACCCAATGAGGTTGAGTTTTTCTAATACCTGGGTGGGGGAGGGGAAGCTGAAGGACTCCTTGTCCTCCTGGAATTGGCTGTGGTCATTTGTCAGTCCATGATTGGTTCATCCCTTGGGCATACACAGGCCACATTGCTTCTCTGCGCATGAATAGACTCCTTAATGCTCTGCCCCCATACAGTCACCCTGAAGCATCCTAACAAAAACTTCGTCCCTCGGCCTGGAAAGTGCTGACATTCCTTTATGTCACATGTGCCAAAGACCCCCCTTGTACCTTAGTCAAACTTCCATCTTCAGGAGTTCCCTAGTTGCTTCTTCAGAGACACATATCTCCCTTGACATCTCTTGGCACCTAAACATGGTGCTTCAGAGACAGCAATTTGCTTCAGAGAGAGAAAAGCCTGAATGTACTTCTTTGTTCCTGGCCCTAATTTATTCTAGGTTAACTTCTGTACTTCAAATCTGTCGCCCTTCTTTCTACAGGTTCAAAGCCTGAAGAACATAAAGCTGTTTTCCTTACTTACATGACTCCCCTATGTGGGTGACTGGGAAATTCCCAAGGTATGTAGATACCAGTGGTGATAAAGTGATGGATAGTGCCTCTCCCTGAATCTGGTAGGGATCTTGGAAGTCTAAAACCACGAAGGGGCTCAGGAGTCCTCTGTAAATCATTCTCTTTTCCTCCTTCTCTTTCACTTGCTGATTTCCCATAGACTTCTCACTTATCTTTGTTAAGGCCTGCTATCTCAATTGGGCTAGAATGTAAACTATGTGTGAATGACAGTCTACACCAGTTTAAGAAGAAAGGAAAAATTATCACTTTTCAATTCAATCTGGTATAGGACTGGAATGGGTGATGTTTCTCTTCTGCTTCTCTCTTTCCTCCTTCTCTCTCTCTCTCCCAACCTCTCTCTATTTTCTTGGTCAAGAGCTTTTCCTTCTAAAATATGAGTGCTTGCTCATCTAAGCACTAGATTTAGGAGATGCCCTTAAGTATATAGAACCCATTCCTGGGTCAGAAGGAGCTCAGTCACTCATCTGTAGAACTTGTCCAGAAGACACATAGGAGGGAATGGTCTCCAAGAGTCTTGAGAAGTCTACGATGGTTTCAGTATGAGGTGTCCCTCAAAAGCTCATGAGTGAGACATGACAAGCAAGTTTAGAGGTGAATTGATTGGGTTCTGAGAACTAACTTACTCAATGCATTAATCCACTAATATGGTTTCACTGGGTGGTGAACGTAGGCAGGTAGGGAAAGGCTGGGGGAGTTGGTTATTGGAGGCATGTCCTTGGTGTTTTTGTTTTCTTACTGTTGAGCAGAGCTCTCCCTGCATCCTGAATGCCATGTCTTGAGCTGCTTTCCTCCTCCATGCCCTTCCACCATGACATTCTGCCCCAACTTGGGACCAGGACAATGAAGTTGGCCTTTGACAGACTGAGAGTCACCTCTGAAACCAAGGGTGCCAAATCACCTTTCCCTCTTCTAAAATTGTTTGTATGTGAATTTTTGGTTACTACAGCAATCAAGCTGACTAAAACATCTTCTTTTTATCAAACATTGGACTCATTTCAGCCCCCTTGCTGGAGGGACCTGACCATGATGTGATAATGAAGGAAGCTACCTCCAATGATCACCACATTCACACCCAAAACACTTTCTTCCATTCTCTTAACCCTTTAAACTTCTTATGTGAATGTTAGATCAGAGGTCAAACTCTTGTACTGTCTTCCCTTGTCCCTTTCTCTAAACTACTTCTTTGTAACCCCATTTTTGATGTTGTATCTAAACATTTTGGGAATTCATTTTTAAAAACCCTCAGCTGTTTAGGTGATAAAACCCAAAGAGAAGTGTTATCATATGTGATTTGGATGTGAGGTGTTAATAAATGTTGCTATGTTAGTCCAAAACTACTCAGATTTAAAATAATTGAATTGTGAGAGTAGTAACTCAATCAGTGCATCCATGTGTGAATGGATTGAGTCATAACAGTAGTCTGTTGTGTTAGTGCTAGAGAAGGTGGATCACTTGATGCATGCCCTAGAGGAGTGCATCCTTTCTCTCTCCCCTCTAGACCTTCCAACTTCCAGGTCACAGCATGAGGTGATCACTGCTTCTTCCACTAGGCCCTTTCTATTTGCTGTGATATCTCCTGGTGGGTCAGAGCAATGGAATCAGCTGTCTGTGGACTGAGACCTCTGAATCTGTGAGGACTAAATAAGCTTTCCTCTTCTAATTCAGCTTGTGTAATTTGATCCTAGTGATTCAAGAGCTAACAGAGAACACCTCCTCTCTGCCAGACCTCTTGTTTTAGTTGATAAAAATACCCATCCCACTTGTCTTGTCTGAAAGAATGATGGCTCTGACATTGGGGGCAGAAATTACTATATTAAGATATGCTGTATTTTATATTCGACCTCACTCTCAATGAACTTGATTGCTATGTTGCATTGGACCTTCTTGATCATGAGGTAAAAAGTAAGAAACAAGCAATTCTCTTTCTATTAAAACTCAAATTTGTTTTATCTGCAAGTGCTTGAAAACTCCCTTCAAAGGCTTTGTGTTCTCACTTTGTTTAAAAAACAAAGCAACAGTTATCAGTCTTCAGGCACACCTAACTTTCTTGAGTTCTTCGGGAGAGTCTTCTCTGGGTATTCTTTTCATAAACACTTTTTTCTTGAGACCCACAAGCGCTATAAAGCAGCATGAAAAATGCTTAATGGGGCTAAGTGGAATATCCTGTGATATATTTAAAAGTGTGGTCCCAGTAAAGACTCAGAGTAATTTTAAGTCTCCATCTTTCTCTCATTTTCTTTACAGAAAACCACAGGAAAAACTTTGAAGCACTCCAATTATAAGATTATTACTATTTCAGTGTCTTTCCCTGTGAAATCAAAACTCAGGTCCATAATAAACTGGAATTATTTCAAAGCAAAGGACTCAAAGAAAAAGACACTGAGTTCTATCTGAGTATACCTTGGTCTCAATATGAATTAGAATGTGTTTAAATATGGAAAGTGGACTCTCAAATATAATACACTGCACTACTTTGGTATATTCTGCAAGCAGTTTGGAAAGTAGGCAGAAATCCCATATATTCAAATAGTCATGACCTTTTATCGAAGCCCAAAAACATAAGGTTCTTGCAAGTCTGTTATGATCATATTCCCTTTGACTCCAGTATGGATGAAGTAGATCCAATAGAGGACTTCCTTTATTGTTTTCTGAACAGTACTCCTCCAGCACCTGTGGTTAAAATTGCAGATCATGCAGTATACCCTGAGACTTTTAATAAAACCTCTGCACAGAGTTCTCCCTCTTCACCAATGACTTCACCTTACACACCACTGTCCTATAAGCCTTTCTATTCTACATTATTAGAGGAACCCAGCCCAGCTGGCATAACAAGAAGTGCCATTTCTTACCAGCTAATTGTTTCAAAGCATTCCAACATTTGTCAGCTTTAAGAGGTGGAAGATGAGGAAAGGAATATATCAAGGGTGCATGTTCCTTTCTCTATAATTGGTTTAACACAATTTAAACAAAAATTAGATAGATTCTCAGAGGATCCTAGTACATTCATTGAGGAGTTCTAAGCTGTATCATTATTGACCCAACCTGGGTTGACTTTCAAGGAGTCTTTTCCACTTGCTGCACCTCTGAAGAAAAGAACCTTATGTGGGTGGAAGCAAATGCATATGATGGTGAGGTTCATGCTCCAGACAATGAACAACCTATAGAGAAGATAGTGTCCCAATGCAAATCGAAGTTAGACTCACCAAAACCAAAGTCATGATCATGGTAAAATATATAAATAAATAAATAGATAACTGAATGATTGCAGGCATGGTGGTACACACCTATAATCCCAGCAGCTAGGGAGGCTGAGGCAGGAGTATCACAGGTTCAAAGTTAGCCTCAGCAACGTAGTGAGACCCTAAACAACTTAATGAGACCCTAATAAAATAAGACTAAAAGGACTGGGGAGGCAGCCCAGGGGTTATGCACCCTGGGCTCAATTCCTTGTACAAAGGAAAAAAGCAAAAACAAAACACAGCAATACAATCATATGCTCAAACAGGGGATGAGAAGATGTATGAAAAATGTCAGCAACATAAGAAGAGATCAGACAAATACCACAAGATACAGATGAAAACCTTGCTGTATTTCAGGGTTGCCTAACTAAAACCCTACAGCAATATACTAATATTGATGCAGACTCATTGGAGAGAAAAGTCTTATTAGAAACTATCATAAACAGTTAATATGCTCCAGATATTAAAAGAAAACTCCAGAAATAGGTTATGGGACCTCAGATTCTCATTGACCAACTTCTAAATTTGGTCTTAGGAGGTTCCATCAACAGGTACTAGATAGAAGCAAATATTAGGGACAGGACGGGTGAAATCAGGCATGGGTACAAGTTCACTGACTTGCCATAGCAAGGGGAAATAAGTCCCTGTTCTTTCAGGGGAACACAAGGCTCCTCATGAGAAACAGGAAGAGATATGAGACCTGAAAACTGCTACATTTGCACAAAGCATTAGAGTATGGATCGCCTTACATGGGATCCAACTGCACGTCAGGAATGCTCCCTCTATAAATGGGAAAATAAGTGTCCCTCACCTAGGAAGTGATCATCTCCCACTACAGCTTCTGTGGAGGACTGAGGATGCCTGAGTTCTTACAATGCCCCCTTTGATCAAGTGGACATCACTATAAGAGCCCTTGAGTAACTCTCAATGTGATAGGTAAAGATGTTAGCTTCTTTTTGGATATGGGTACTCTTCGCTCTCCTGCTCCCCTTTCTAATTAAACTTGTGTTGTAACTTGTGTTAACTTCGTCTCCAAGGCAAATCAATTTACAATGTCTTTAACTTGGAGATTTGGAGAACAAACATTTACTCAAGACTTTTTCTCGCAGAGTTCCCCACTCTTTTTTATGAATGAAGTTTTCTAGCTTCTCTGGTTACAATTCTGCACTGAGCACCAAGTCAATGTTCACTTTTCTTAGGTGCATGCATATCAGGGTCAAAAGTTATGAAAACATATCTGAGACCCATTTCTAAGTGGGCTCTCAATTATGTGATACTTGTACTTTAGGAAAAAGCAATGAATTCTCTGCCTTTTTTTCTTTCCTTAGATAAAGCAAAATTTATCCCCATAAATGGAAATGTCCTATCAAAACAGGCTCATCAAGGCCTTTAACCTCTCCTCTCTCAATTCCTAAAATATGATCTTTCCATTTACTTTTAATCCCCATGTAATACCAATTGCTTCCAGTACTAAAACCAAGTGTGGAATACCAATTAGTACAAGGTTCATAGGCAATTAATAAATATGGCCATAATCCCACTACATCATATAGTTCCTCATCTATATACTACTTTGACTCAGATACCAGGTAGATCTATGTTGTTTCCTGTTCTTGATCTTAAAGATGATGTCCTGTGTGTCCCATTATATCCTAACTCAAAATACCTGTTTGTTTTGACTTGACTGATACTGATACCATTGGCGTTGTCTGATCCACTTGAACAGTGCCGCCTCCAGGATTGGAGGACAGCCTGCACTTGTGTGGAGATACTTTAGCAAAGAAATTGTGACTCTTAACTCTTAAAAATTGATCTCTGGTCCAAGATGTATGTGATCTCCATATGTGCAATCCCAGTCAACTGGATTCTGATAACAACACTCTCAAAATTCTTAAATTACGTGGGAACGGGAGGATATTGAGTACCTCTGCAAAAATCTCTGATCTCCCAAAAAAGGGTAGAATATTATGGCACCTCATTACTATAAAAGAGCAAACTCTCAACTCTGAGAGAAAAGAAACCCTTTTTAAAGATAGGACCACTGCAATCAGATGCAGTGGTGAATGCCTATAATCCAGGAGGCACACAAGGCTGAGACAGAAGGAGCACAAGCACAAAGACAGCCTCAGAAACTAAGCAATTTAGTGAGACCTTGTCTAAAAATAAAAAAGCAAAAAATGAACTGGGGATGTGGGTCACAGTTTGAGTGTCCCAGGGTTCATACCCTGGTACAAGCAAACAAACAAGACATGATCACCATAGACTGAAAGGCAACTGAGAACCTTCCTGGGAATGGCCAGATTTGGTTGAAATTGGAGTCACACTTTTGACCCTTTGGCTAAGCCACTCATTGAAGGCACACAAGCACAAAAGCACCTAATGTTGCACTAGTAGAGTGGATGGGGAAATTGCAAAAGGTCTTTTAAAACCTCAATGACTTGCTGCTTTGTGGCCCTGCCCTGGGGATTCCTGATTTGGATAAGTCAATTTGACTATATGAAGCAGAGACCAGGTGACACTGGAATTCCTTATTCAAAGACTGGGGGACATCCACAACCCATGACTTGCTTTTGTAAACAGCTGGTTACAGTGTGCTGCACATGGCCTACAGCCCAGGGAGCTGCAGCTACTAACACACTCCTGATAGAACCAACTACCAAATAAACTTCAGAACACTCACTAGAGACCCAAATTCCTACCAGGTCCAAAATGTTCTCACATATAAACACATCTATACCTTCCTGGAGGATGGCTATCTAAATATCAAGCCTTCCTCTTAGAATCTCTAGAGATCTCACTCAAGGTCTACCAATCTCTAAGTCTGACAACTTTGATTCCCACTTCAAAAGGAGATGCTTTGCTTATCTCTCATGTGGAGACTATAGAGCAGGCTGACTTGAGCCTAAGGATTACCCCTTAACAAATTCTGATATGCAATGATTTACAGAATGAAGCAGCTGCATGATGGAGGGAACTCCAAAAGCAAGTTATGCAGTAGTGAGCCACCATGGGACAAAAAAAGCAAAGTCAATCCCTCCAAGCACCTAAGATCAGAGACTTGAAATTATTTTTTCCACTGGAGCTTTGTAGTTGGAAAAGATAATGAATGAAAATATAGTTTAAATTTTAGAAATGTTTTCTTAGTTCTTCACGATCATGAGGCTATGTGAAAACAAAGAGAATGCTCAAAAGAGAACAATTCACAAGTCCATCCTGGACACTATATTGTCTTTTGGAGAATAGTGTGGTTACCTGTCCAGGTAGCAGCAGTTCACAGCAAAGGACATCAAAGGGCAATACCACTACAGGACAGGGAAATGCACAAGCAAAATGATGTGCTATATGAGCAAAACTTCAAAATATTTCAGAAAGCACTCTAATTCCACTAACCCTCAAATGTAAATCCAAGTTCATGTTACCAAGAAATTGAGAAGGAATGGGCAATTCAACAGGGATCTAAATGAACAGAAAGTGGATGCAGAATGAGAGAGATCATAAAGTTTCTTTACACATGGAAGATGAATGAAAACTTATTACAAAAACCCATTCATGCCATTTAAAAAAAGAAAAGGCACTAGCCATTTTGGTTATCTGTGCCTATGTAGGAAAAGGACCCAAAACAACCATTCCAAAAGTCACAGGAGCTTGACCCCTCAGTCTTCACAGTAGTCCAGGAAGGACACCAAGCCATTACCATAAATCAACCCAGCATAAAGACAAGGCACATTGCCTGAGTAAAATGATAACTGGATGCTGTGGTTTAGATTTTAGTTGTCCCTGAAAAACTCATGTGTGAGACAATGCAAGAGAGATTAAAGGAGAAATGGTAGGGTTATGAGAGTCTTAACCCAATCAGTGAAATAATTACCCAATGGGATTAACTGATGGGTAACTGAAGGCCAGTAGGATGTGGCTGGAGGAGGTGGGTCCCTGGGGTGGGGCCTTTGGAGTACACATTTTGTATCTGGTAAGTGGAGTCTTTTTCTCTGCTTCCTTGTTGTCATGTGAACCATTTCTCTCCAACACACTCTTCTGCCATGATGTTCAGGCTCACCTTGAGCCTTGAGGAACGGATCCTGAAGTCTATAGACTGAGACCTCTGAATCTGTGACCTCCTAATAAATCTGTCCTTCTCTGTAATTGTTCATGTCTGGTCTTTTAGTCACAGAAGAGAAAATAAATGAATAAATCACTGCCTTTACAAATTTGTCCACATGTAAAGGATACAAATAACTTCTAGTTTTTCTGGTACTTTTTCTGGGTGGATAGAAGTATACCCTATCAGCACTGAAGAGGCCCAGGAAAACCATTAAAACCTAATTAATGGAAATTATTCCTACATTTGGAATTGCTATGTCACGTCAGAGTGACAACAGACCTTCCTGGTTTCACAGATAACACAGGACATCTCATGATCTTTGGTTGTTAAATTACTACCATGTTTATGAGGCCCAGCTAAAACATTCCAGGACATCCTCTGCTGAACACAGGGCCATTCATCAAGACTCCAATACAGAGACCCTGCAATGGTACTACCTTTGAGGAGCTCAGCCAGTGAATTTTTTATGATGGAGGTAGTTACTTTGGGTAAAAGTTTGCCTTCTCCACTTGAAATGCCTCAGTCAGCCCATGACATGGGAACTCAACAGCATTGGATTTAACACCATGGAACCCTAAATAACTGCAAATGTGATCCATGGACCCTTTGTAGAGAAAAGGATGTGGGACTTTCTCTGATAATTTTGCTTAAGTGGATGATGTCAAAGATAGAGAGTGGGATCATGGACAGTATAATGCTCCACATAAATTAACTAATTTTACCTATATGATCACTCCTTCTCAAGTTGGTATGAGGACACTATGCTGTTGGCTGCAACTATTCACTTGTTCTGTTTTCCAAAAATCATCCTCACCTACAGATGCCACTTCATCTGGAGAGTTTTGCCCTATCCACACCTTGCCTGCTTTCTGGGTGACCCACACGTAGTGACAAATGAGTACAGTTTTGTGGTTCAGACACATCACCTCGAAAGGAAGGCAGGACTCTGCTCCCTTTTCCACTGTAGATATTTCTGAGTGTTGAATGAGGGAAAAATACACTAAATCCATATATAGTGCCTTAGACACAATTTCTTTCAGATTTCTCCTGAGAGCATTTCATTACTGATTGTTCCATGGAAAATCCATGTTTCCTGTTCTAGTTTGAGTTAATTAGATTTAAAACACACCACAGGTAATCATGTGATTATTCAGATTTTCAAAACCAGAGACTACTGAGGTAGCCATTTATGGATGAGAGTTTCTAACCTGGAATTACTACTTTATCCCTCAGATAAAGTGATTGAGGAAGGGGGGGAAGCAAGAAATATGAATATTCTAAAAGAAATTTTTTAATTTATTTTTGTTCTTTATAGACTGCATTTGTTGTACACAACGGGGTACCACTTTTTATTTCTATGGTTGTGCATAATGGACATTTATACCATTAATGTAATCATACATGTAAATAGGGTAATGAAGTCTGCTTGATTCCACCATTCTTCATATCCCACCCCCATCTCCCTTTCATTTCCCTCAATGTAATCTAAAGTTCCTTCATTTTCCTCTCACCCCCATGTCCCCAAATGGATTATGCACCATCATCCACTTAGCAGGGAAATACTCAGCCCTTGTTTTTTGGGATTGGCTTATTTCACTTAACATGATACTCTCCAATTCCATTCATTTATCAGCAAAATGCATAATATTATTCTTCTTAATACCTGACGTATTCCATTGTGTATGTATATATATATATGTATATATATATATACCACAGTTTCTATATCCATTCATCTGTTGAATGGCCTCCAGATTCATTGCGAAATGGAGCTATTGTGATTTGTCCTGCTATAGACATTGATGTGCTGTGTTACTGTAGTATGCTATTAGTATGTCCTTTGAGTGTAAATCGAGAAGTGGTAAAAAATTGTGAAAAAGCAACTTATTCAGAATTGTTACCAGAGGTGTGAACTGTTATTCGAATAGTTGAAAAACACAACATGACAAATATAGATATTGTACAGAAATGTGTCAAGGGAACTCAACTGAAGAGATGAACTCTAAGCTGGGTGCCACTGACAAGAGTTCCATAAACAGAAGATTAAGAAATAGTAACTTTTTAAGGAAATGAAACTAGGAAGCACTATAGGAAATTGGAAACATGGCCTGAAAAATAAGTAACTAGAAATTTCCATAATGAGCAGAACAACTACGACCAATGGAGAGGAATGGCTCCTTCCTTAAAATGTGAAGAGTAATCTCCAATAAGGATCAATTTGAGAATATGCATGTTAACGGGAGCTGGGTAGTTCTGGCAGGTGTATCAGGAGAGAATGAAACTCCAAGGAATTTGAGGATGACAGTAAGAGTTAGGGGAGTTATTCAGCACAGGAGGTAGGATGACAAAAAATACTATAGCGCAATCAGATATCTTTGTCAATCAGCATTTATGGCAGTGTCTATGCAGGAATGTATGCAGTGCACAGGACAATTTCAACGAGTTTTTCACTAAATGAGGAAGGGCCTGGGATCTATTGCTTCAGTAGGAATTCTTAATCCTTCCTCCAACTCAGTCCATGAGTCCTTTCTGCATGCCTTGGGTTTTGTGCAAGGAGATGTCCTGGCTTCAAGGGTGGAGACAACATAGGTGACTTATTGGAAAAGCCCTAATGGATGAAAGTCATGTTGG
The DNA here is from genome assembly GCA_020662805.1 of Glaucomys volans. Lineage (NCBI taxonomy): Eukaryota > Metazoa > Chordata > Mammalia > Rodentia > Sciuridae > Glaucomys > Glaucomys volans. The sequence goes on along the minus strand of JAJEJO010061297.1, from coordinate 2,474 downwards.
CCACTTTATCTCTATGGGCTTCGCTGGCAGTGGATTTGAAGAAAGAGAAAATAGTTCTAGCTCCTGACATCTGACCTCATGTTGCTGAGACAGTCCCAGCACTGTTGCAATCTGAGGCAAGAGTCATCAATTCAGCAGTTAGGTGCAACCATGGGGAAACTACTGGAATTTTTAACTCAAGTGTTCACTGCAAATCACCATGGACAAGCACTACAGACCACTGGGGACATAGAAACAAATGAGTTGGAATCATCAGGGGGGACACTGTGCCAGGCAAGTTGAGTAGATGTTTGCAAGGGATATCCTCTAACACAGTCAAGATGATTTTCTCAAAAAATGCCTTATCCCACGGGGGGGCACTGAGAAGAGAAGGAGGGGAATGGGATGGTGCTTAGGACTCCTTATGGATGAGAATTTCACCAACATGGTTCTGATCTATAGCCAGGTAACTTTCTAGTAGAGTTGATTCACCCACTTCACTCCCCTATTTACCAGGTGTATTCTTGGCCCTTGATGGCTATTCCATCAAATCGTACTCCTCTATATGCACCTTGTCCTCATGCCTGCTTGACTTATAGATCTTGGCACTTGAAGAGGAAACCTGAATTCAAGGTCCTGCTGGATCAGAACTCTGCACCCACTCACCACCAATAAATGACTCTTGGCTCCCATGCAGGTGGACTTCAAAGATTTCAACATGCTTTCCACAGTTCTTTCCAGATTTCTTCTGAGCAGTTCTTTATAAGTCTTCTACACACAGTTTTCCTTCAGGTGCTAGGTTGAGTGAATCCCATTTAATGTGCTGATCACAGAGTGGTGACTGATCACACAACTCTTCATTGACTGCAGGGGTTAGAATTTTCAGAGGAGAGTTGAAGACACTGACTCGATCAATTTTATTATCACCCAGATATGGACACGTAGGTAACTTCCAAAATGAATATTCCAAGAGCCAGTGCAGGGACAATCAGTAGCTGATAATGTAAACCAGTTTGGTGGAAATGAAAAACCAGCAAGGATTCCACTACCTCACCCAGCATTCCCATTACCTGAAAAGGGTTTCAGTTTGCCCACTATGAGAAAAGATGTACAGGTGTGTGGATCTGGGTTCCCTTGACAGGAGACCTAGACCTAATTTCATTTGGCATGATGGTCCCCAAATCCATCTGTTTCCTGGCAATGTCCTGAAGATTTCCATGTTAAGGATCCAGGAATGCAACTCTCTGTATATAGACCACAGTTTCTTGAAATATACATCTGTTTTAGGGCACCATCATTGACTCCATAGTTTAAATCCTGTGAATTGTGCTGCCTTACATGTTTATGTGATTGCATCACTAGACGATGCTGATTTCCAATCCTCTGGACATATAATATGGAGAGGGAAATCTGTGGTAAGTTTTCATGCCAAAAATTGATTTTTGAAGAATCTGGTTCTCGTATTTGAAGGCATCACTTGGTAATCATGAAAAATATGCAATAGTTAAACCATTCCATGTCAGAATAGGGAGATATTTCACTGGATTTGATGTGCCAGAAGGAAAGAGAATAAAGATAAAATGGAGTAGAATGGACACTGATTACCAGCGGAAAGGTTTCTGTCCAGATTTGACGGGGAGGACCAAACAATTTTACCAGAGCTAAAAAGACTTAGTGTACTGCTTTGGTAGGTGAAAGAATGAAGATATCCAGCCCCATGTCCAATGGAGCTCACACCTGGCAGCCTACTAGAAGTACTTCAGGAGTGTCAGAAAGTGCCACTGAAGAACTGGAACACAGTATTTTGATTGACTTGAATGGGAAAGGAGATGTTACTTGGGATCCTCTGGTTCATTTGAGAGGAAGCAAAGCTTGACAACTCCTCATTCTCAGGAGCTCACTGCATGCACTGCGACTTTTGATGGACAACCAAAGACATTGATATAAGTTTCATGACTGTTTTCTGAAATAGAGAGAAAATATTGCTAAATTAAGAACACTGTACACTGAGAAATATGGACTGATGAATTGAAAAAGTGACCAAATATGCAGTTACTTCCTAAAGTTCCTTGCTCCCCACACATACACAGCTTTACCCATGTTCACTCTTCTCCACCAGGGTGGTCCATTGGTGAGGATAGATGAGCCTGCTAGATCCAATATTGTCCCCCAAATTTCACAAGTTTCCATTAGGTTTCACTTTTCCTTTCCATATTGGGCTAATTCCCAAGGTTCCCTGCATGCCTGGCAAAAACTTTACCACTCAGCCACATGTCCAGGCTCTTGGTATGATACCTTTGGGGGATTTAAAGAAACAATTACAATGACCTGCTTTACCAAGGACAGTAGTGTTTGAAGAGTTTCACTGCCCTGAGAAATCCACTTTCTCTTGTTGGAATTCTCTGCAACCACCCTGATTCTTAACAACCCCTGGCATTCTTATGGTCACCACAGATTTGTGTTTTCTACCTCAGGTGATTGGAATCACATGGTAG